>QXTE01000212.1:0-103491 GCA_003942145.1 Platysternon megacephalum | reverse complement strand
CCATTTACCTGGCCGACCAGCACCGGGGGCAGGGCAGGCTCCCTGCCTGCCTGCCCTGCCGCCGCGTCGCACCAGGAAGCAGCTGGAACCCGGGGGAGGAGGGGCGCAGGGGTGTGTGTGGCTGTTGCTTCAGGCACCGCCCCCAGCAGTTCCCATTGGCCGGGAATGGGGAACTGTGGCCAATGGGAGCTGCTGGGGGCGGTGCCTGAAGCAACAGCAACACACACCCCTGCGCCCCTCCTCCCCCGGGTTCCAGCTGCTTCCTGGTGCGACGCGGCGGCAGGGCAGGCAAGCAGGGAGCCTGCCCTGCCCCCGGTGATGGTCGGCCAGGTAAATGGGGGGGGGGGGGCGGGAGGAGCTCGCGGGCCGCATGCGATAGCCCTGCGGGCCGCGTGTTTGAGACCCCTGATCTAAACAGACAAGGCAGAGAAAGGGTGGAAAAGGGAACACAGAGGGTAGGTGATTTAACCAAGGTTACACAGCAGGTCATTGGCACAGCCAGCAATAGACTCCAGGACTCTTGAGTCCTAGTTCAGTGTCCTGTCCATTGCATTATGTTCCCTCCCACTCAGTAGTTAGCTGAGCATCCAAATGCAAAGTTTGGATGGTCAAGCAGAGCCTCTCTATTTGAAAACTGGACCCTGATTTTTTATCCATAAAAACGAGGCTGTTTTAAAAAATTCTGTTATAAATTCAGCACCCTTCTCTCTCTCTGTCCTTCCTCGCTTTCTTCAGGGAAGTTCATTCAACTCGAATACAGCATCCAGTTTTCTCTGAAGGCTGTTGCATTACCCAGCTTTATCGCTAGGTTGATAGAAATGGAAGAAGACCAAGTGACACACACGTGTGTGTGTGTGTGTGTGTGTGTGTGTGTGTGTGTGTGTGTGTTTAATGGGTGGTGGTGGGGAATTATATTCTCATCTGTAGGCCAACAGACTCCTGGCCCAAATCCGACATGAGGACTGCGGGCTGTCCAGGTGCAAGCTAGAGACTCCGTAGTGCTTCCCCAAACAATCAGTGAATAACCCAGGTATCCTCGGCTGATATCTCCTTTCTCTGGAGGACGAATGCTGACATTCAAGGCTGTGTGTGAGATTTGGCTGTGTTTGAGCACTGAGAAGTGCTCTATGCCACATATACCTGACCCAAGCACCTGAAGAATTCACTTGGGCCAAATTCATTCTTGGCATCACTTCGCTGAAGGCGAGAGCTACACAAGGGATGGGTTTGCTCCATGGAGCCAGAAAGACATCAATGCAAAATCACATAGGAGCTCAGGCCCTGATTCTGAAATTGACAGCGGAAGTCAGGAGTCACTGCACTGAAATCGGTGGTGTCAAGCCAGTGTGAGATCAGAATCAGGCCATTGGTCCATAATTATGCCCGCAGTGGAGTTACACCATCAGCGAATTTGGCCCTTAAGAACCTAGACCCCATTTCAGGAAGTTATTTAAGCACATGCCTAACTTTAAGCATATCACAGTCTCACTGAAGTCAACAGGACTATGCCTAAAATTAGATACGTGCTTAAGTACCTTGCTGAATCAGGCCTGTAGCATCCTCTTGCGCATGAGTCCCTGGGCCAGATTCTGCCCCCAGTGTAAATCAGAAGTAATTCCATTAAACTGATGCTATTAAAGCCATCCCCATGGAAACACGTAACAGTGACTGGGGTTATGCAACATATTTGCAATAGCCCAATAAATAAGCCAATCTTGGGACAGGGACTGTCTGGCAGCCGACCAGGATGAGGGCAGTCTAGCCTAATGGTCATAGTGGGCATCAGGACCCAAGGGCTAGGATCAAAGCCAGAGTCAGTAGTCCAGAGCCAAAGGCAAGGGTCAAACCAGAGGGCAGGAACTGGAGCCAGCAGGGAATCCAGCAAGGCCAGGGTTCAAGGCAGGGGCAGGACAGAGGCAAGGCTGGGTGCAAAGCAGGAGTGTAGTGGGTTGTTGGTGGTGGTCACCCCACCCCCGGGTCGGTGGGAGGCCACTCTGCCTCACTACGTCCCTGTGTGTTGCCCACTGTTGGGGAATTAGCAGGGCAACACACAGCCTGAGGCTCTGGCCTGCAGTCAGGGCAGAGTAGCAAACACAGTTAGGAGCCCAAGCCCTTAATTAGCGCGGGGAAACAAGTCATTAGGGCTCTGGCAGGGGCTGAGAGCCCAAACACAGTGTAGGGAGCTCTGGCGGGGGTTGAGCAGAGTCTAGTGTCCTAGCTCGGCGCACTGTAGGCTGATGCAGGCCTCCTGGCCTAAGGAGGGGAAGTACTGACACCCCAGGGGTGGAGGGGCAGGGGTAGGGGGACGCAGGCCCACCCATCCCCACTGCATCCCAGCCCCGGGCCCTGACAGTGGCAAAGTGATCTGCCACTAGGGTGACCAGACAGCAAATGTGAAAAATCAGGACAGGGGGGGAACTGTCCCTATAAAATTGGGACATCTGGTCACCCTATCTGCCACTGAGTCAGCGGGGAATCCAGCCGCAACATGCTGACTGGCACCAGGGTCGGCTGTCCCTGGGCCACTTTCCACCTCCCCCTTGGGGTGTACCTGGATCCGTAGGGGGGTCCTTTGGGTCAGCAGGGTAGAAGGCCAGCAGCAGTCCCAGCAACTCCTCTGTAGCTTAGTCAGTGGCCAGTCCTCAGCTCCACTCCGCCCACCATAGCTCAGTGAGTGTCCTGCCCACTGACTTCCGGTGGGAGGGGTGAACATGGCCTGGCTCCGCCCACCAGGGCTCAATGAGTGGTCCCTCCTCCTCTGGGTCCATGGGAGGCCACTCCGCCTCACGACAAGGAGCTGCAGGAAGCAGGTAACGCAGGAGCAGGCACAAAGGTGGGCAGGACCGTTCGGAAGCCAGCAAGCTGCTGCTGCTGGCTTACGAGCCGGCCTGCTGGCCTCTGCAGCCACTCAGGTGGTGTGGCTAATCAGGCCGCCTGCTGCAAACCCGCTGTACGGATTAGGCTGCCTCGAGACCAGCCCTGATTCCTGACACTGTCCCGTGTTTCTACAGCACCTGGTACATGGGGCCCTAGCCCGGGACTGGCTCCTAGGCACTGCCCCAGTGCCCATAATAAATATTAATAACATTTGAAATGTCCATTATTATCACAATGGGGCCCCAGTTGGCTTGGGCTCCCGGCGCTATTGCTCCCTACCTGTAACTAATAATAACAACAACGGGTTATGGATTGTTACAGATGCTGCATATTTCACGTAGCTGCGTATTCCAGGGCACAAAACTCATACAACACCACGTCAATCAGTCCTCTCGTATCCCTGACCTGGGGGAAGGTTCCCTCTTATTCCTCTGGTAAGGCCCATGTGAATTTTCTTGTTACCCTGGAGGAGGTCTGGCTCCTTTGTTGACTTGCCTGAATACCGCGCCCGGCGCAAAACAACCGCTGACTCCGTTAAAGGCCTTGCCTTCCAATTGCAAACTGACAGCGGTCTCTGTAGAAATCAAGCAGAACTGAGATCGCTTCTCTCCTTCCATGTGTCAGGAATGTAGAAATAGGGGCACCGTGTGTAAGCCGGAACCCATCAGGTGTGTATTCCCCACACGGAGACCGCAGCCCAGCCAGGCTGTGAGCAGTAGCTAATTGGAGCCGTTAACTCAAGCGCTGAGATATCCCGGCAAGCCAGCATGGAGCCTGTCAACAGACTAATAAGGGTGAACGATGTTTTGATACCGTCTTAGATCAATGGCGCAGGCGCAGGAGTCAGATTTACTTAAGTTCTCTCCTAGAACCTGTCATAGGGGACTGGGGCAAGTTGTGCGGCTTCCTTCGCTTCACTTTGAATCATCCACACGTGGGGGTGTCCTCAGGTCAGGGTGGAAGTTGCATTGGACTAAAGTAAGGATGCTTTGCACTTCTGTAACAACACCCCTGGACGGTCAGCTGCAGGGATTCAACGCAAACCTCTGCATCTACAGGCATAAGCCTTGAGTTAAAGGCACAGGACTGCTAGCTCAGAGTGTAGCAGATTCACACACCTTTAGGTGTGGTCTAAATGGTCCAACCACGGGGGCGGGGGGGAAGAAATGTGGGAGGAACAAGTAACCACCTTGTCCCAGGCGGGGTTACACACTTCTATAGGATCCATCTAGCTAATCTGGCTCTCGGCTGATATGTTGAAAGCACGCACGTGCTGCTCAAGGATTACAAAGGGACAGTGAGAACAACAATCAACTCTCTGTTCTGGCCACAAATGCTGAGCACCAGGCTGGTTCTCCATCGTTCCCTAGGTTCACTCAGGGCTGCACATTTCAAGCACGAGGTCAGATTTTTGCTTTCTCTGTCTTGGTAGTTATCTGACCCCTCACCGGAGTATCCAAGCACCTCACAAACATTAGTGACTTTAGCCTCATCACACCAGGGCAGAGATACCCCCGCCACATTTCAATGGGTGCACTATATCACATCCAGCCCTGCTCCCACTTTCTTCCCCACATCCAGCCCAGTTCCCTCGCCGCTGTGCTCGGCAGCCAGCCCTGACCCCTTTCCTCCCTCTCTGCCCCACATCCAGCCCTGCTCCCTCCCCCTTTCTGCCCCAAAGGCAGCTCTGCTCCCTTCCCCTCCCTCTCTGCCCCCATCCAACACTCCTCCCTCCTCTCTTTCTTTGCCCCACATCCAGCCACACTCCCCGCCACACACTCTGCCCTACATCCAGCCTTTCCTCCCGCACCCTGGGGTCCCTGGGAAGAAGTTGCTATGGCAGCCTGGAGCGGGCAGGAGTGCACAGACCAAACACCCCTGCCCCAGAGGTGGCAGCACATACTCTGCCAGGCCAAGTTCTGCCAGGCCAGACAAGGAGAACAGCCTGTCTGGCCCCCCTTCTCCCCAACCCAACCTCATACTTGCCCCTTCCTGCTCGCTCCAGCCATCCACCAGTCCCTAAGGCCGAGAGTTGCTGCTGCGGATTCCAGCAGGGAGTGGGACCTGAGTGCTGGCCGAGAGACGTGAGACGCACAAGCAGTAGTGCCTGATTTCTGTGGGTGCGGTTACACCCAGGGACCGTGGCTTGAGCCGCCAATACACAATACCCTTGTGAACTAGAGAAGCACCATTATCACATTTTATAGAGGGCAAAGCTGAAGCTGAGTGTGCCTCAGGAAGCGTCACGGAGCTAGCAGTTGCCACTGGGAGCTCTCTTTCCTCTCAGTCCAAAGTCCACCTAGCCAGTCTTTCGGAGAGTGCGATAGTGAAAAGTAAGTGTTATAGCACACTCAGATCATAGGGTGGGACTTCTGACCTCTGTTTTGTAGCGCCAACCTCATCCCAGCTGAGCCTTCCCTGCACTTCTCTCAAGTCAAGGAACAAACCGTTTTAGGAAGAAAATGACACTGTATTCAGGAAAAGTCCAGCGCGATAATAAAAGAAAGTGTGGGAAAGGCAGAATAAATGTAGAAAGGGTAGAATAGGATAAGGTCGAAACTAGGGGCATGAGAAGACAGTCTGGACAGCAAGGAAAACAGATACGCAGGTGACTAATTAATCTCACAGCAACAATCAAATGCTTTCCCACCAAATAATCAAAAATTGACTTTTGAAACTTGAAATGTCAAAATTTGAAAAATTCCAAGCTTCCCCATAGTTGGCTGAAAAATGGGTGCGTGTGTGTGTGAATTTCCTAAACATTTTATCTACACCTTCTCTATTTATTGTTCAAAATTTTGAAATTCAAGATTTGGCTGAAATTTCTAATTTTGAAAAATTCGCACCAGCTTTACTAATGGCTTGATGCTGCCTTGCAATGTCCCAGGACAAACGCTGGGGCCAGGGATATTGAATGTGCAACTAAAACCTAAATTGGACTCTACCGGAGTTCTTGCAACCCTAACTCAGGGTACACTTGTATGATGGCAGCTTGGACGTTTACCATCCTGCCAATTAAAAAAGGAGGAATGCAGCATGGATAACAATACTTTTCTTCCTCACGGGGGACATTATTGAGGCTTAATGCATTCATATTGGTGAAGCGCTTTGAGATCCTGAGCACAAAGACACCATGTAAGTGTTGGTGCTCAGGCAGTAGGCACCTCAGAAATAGGTAGAGAGTTTGAAATGTCTTAAAAGATCAATAAATAGCTCATGCCTACACCATAACCCTAGTCAAAACTAATTCTCAGTGAGTGAAATCCCCCCTGTGCAGAGGGCTAGCACAGTGCTCATGTGTCACTTCTCCTGTAGAGGACCTGTTTTGAAGACTCAAGTGGGACTTGAGTGACGCGTAGACTTTGTGCTGGCCCTCTGTGCACCAGTGAATTTCACCCAATTATTTTAATCTTGAACTATTACCGAAGGTCACTGTCGCACTAACCCAAACCAACACTGCTCTGCATCGCCACTTAATGATACCAGACCTGAGCCAAGACCACGGAACTCAAGAGGAATCTTTCCAGTAATTTCAGGGGACTTTGGATCAAGTCCATTCAGAAGTTTCCCTCATAGCAACCCTCTGACATTACAGTGTGAAAGTCCATGTCTTGGTTCATAGATTCATAAGCATAGGTGATGTGCAAGATCACCCGCTGTCCTTGGATCTGTGCAATGCCCAGGTGCACAAGCCATTTAGTCCTGTTGTGTTTCAGTTTCCCCATCAGGGATAATGATACCTACCTCAAAGGAAGCTTAGTTCATCAATGTTTGAGCATTGGCCTGCTAAACCCAGGGTTGTGAGTTTAATCCTTGAGGGGGCCATTTAGGGATCTGGGGCAAAAAAATAGTTGGGGATTGGTCCTGCTTTGAGCAGGGGGTTGGACTAGATGACTTCCTGAGGTCCCTTCCAACCCTGGTATTCTATGATTCTATGTCTTGGTTCATAGATTCATAAGGGCCTGCTCAGACCATTATGATAATCTAATCTGACCTCTTGTATAGCACAAACCACAGAATTGTACCCAGTGGTTCCTACATCAAGCCCATAGCTTCTGATTGAGCTACAGAATCTCTTTTAGAAAGACATCCCGTCTTGACTTCAAGACTCCAAGGTGATGGAGAATATACAACAATGCTAGGTAAGCTGTTCCAGTGGTTAATTACTTCACTGCAAAAAAAAAAAGTGCACCTTCTTTCTGATCTGAATTTATCTTATCTCAGTTTCCAGTCACTAGGTCTTGTTATGATACCAAAGTAAATCTGCAGTCATTCCATTGTGGGTGGCGGATCTACTATAGATTTATATCAGTGTAACAGATGCTTGGATCTTGTGTCATCCATTCCCACCACCGAAGGGCGGGTTCATTTGACTTCGTTTGTACTCTCTGTAGTAATACAGGGATATACACTCTATTTGTAAATATTTACAGTTAATGTATTGGACAATGAAAGCTCATTTCAAAGCTGGCTTTGTCCATATTCTTATTCATTCATAACATATTATTTGCTTTAGCTATAACATTCCTTAGGCACTCATTATATATATATTTCCTTTTCCCCCTGTGCTTTGCTGTTTGTTGTGTGTAACTATTGCTGATATTTTGCAACCAGGGTTGTCTGATGTATTTCTGTATAATTTATAAACTGCTAATAAAATGACAAGTTTTTATGGACACTGCATGGGAGGAATCTGTTTTCACTCAGCTGATCGGTGGAGAAGACAAACAGTGCTGTTTGATGAGTCATTAAGAAACAATTTTGCATTGATACAGCTTAATTATACAAGCACACATGATGCCCTACAGTATTGCTACCTTTTTTGCTTGGTGCTCAACCCAGATGGTTATGAGAAACAAAAAATATTTCCACTCCACAGTCAGTAAAATATCCTGATGCTCCAGTCGGAGAGAGAAGAGCCTGTTCTCCCATTGGTTGACTCCAAATAAATGATGAGCAAAATGTAAGAGAACTAGAGGTTTGAATTTGTTTTCAAGATCTCTAAAGTTTAGCTGTTTCTCCAAATGGTCCATCTTTCAAGATGCTTATGTCACGGTAGTCTGAGAGCTCTTTGCAGTCCTTTAAGAATTTCTCTTCAGGATTTCTCACAACACTCCTGTGAAGTTGAAGAAGTGGTCTCATCCCCATTTTTCAGACAGGGAAACTGAGGCTATTTCTACACTGCACAATTATCCCGGGTGATTGGCCCCTGGGTCTGAGTGCCCAGGTTGGCCTAGCCTAGGTGTGAGTGTCCCCAGAGCAAAACCCTCCCTGTGTCCTCAATATTTGGCACTCGCCTGTGTGTTTGGGGGGTATATCCCATGGTTCTTTGCACTGAGACGCTCTAGGATTCTTTTCCAGTCTGTTGTGTCAATTGTGGAAGAACTTGTCTGTCCTTCGAGGGGACCTGTGGGAAGGACATTGGAGGACTATCAGGACTCGAGACATTTTGGCTGTGTTCGCACTGGGTCAGCTAACTTGGGCTTCATGCATTTCCAAACACACCTCAAAGGTTTTTCTGTGTGGGCCGTAGGGGCTTTACAGCTAAGAGCTTGAGTTAACTGTGCAGTGCAGACATAAAGAGAGAGAAGTGAAGTGAGGTGCTCTAAAATCACACGGTGTGGCTGCAGCAGAGCAAGGATTCGAACTCCCTCTCTTCTCTCTCTGTGCCTCAATGCCCCGTCTGTACATGGGAAATCATCTTTCCCTCCCTCACAGGAGTGTTGTGAGGGCAAACACATCAGTAACTGCGATACTATGGTGCTGACCAAACAAAAGAGTTTATAGAGAGTTAACACTAAAGAAACTCCAACAGCAGGAATTTGCTCCGTGATCCCAAGCTTTCGTTCCATCCGTTTTTGTTGGCCTTTGTTCCCTTCATTAAAAAAAAGAAGAAGATGCTCACCGTTCAGTGGTCAGAAACAGAGTTTGGCAGAGGGACACTCCATAAAATGCTGCAAAGAGCCGTGAGGGCTCCTGGACCAGTTGCTGCTGACAGAAATTGGCAGAGCTTGGGATAAACAAACATCCCGACTAACATAGGCTTCAGAAAACAGCAGCACAAACACAGGCTTCTCCACTGGGGAAAAGGCAAATATTTCTTGCTTCTGGTGGATGTAAGTTAAAGCAGCTAGAGGGTGAAATCGTGGCCTCATTGAAGTCAGCAGTAAAATTCCTGTTGAATTCAAGGAGGTCAGGCTATCACCCATGGGTACTAGTGCTTTGGAAAAAGAGCTGGCCAAACTTTGGACAATATTTGTAATCAATATTTTGAATGTAAATGAAAAATATAGGGGAAAAAGTCAAGGAATATTTTCCTGGTTTGTGACCAGCTAAAAGCTGGTGAACAGTTTCTTCACCTTTGAATTTTGATTAAATTTTTCATCACAATTTCAACCCAAAAAAGGGGGGAAATGCAACTTTTTCTAGTTTTTTTTAACCTAATCTAATTGGAAGTTTAAGATGTGCCCCCTCATTTCTGAAACAGTTAAAAACACTTTAGACCCTATCTATGCTAGGGAATGTTCTCAAATTTTCCAACTATTGCAACTAACTTCCCTTTATTTCTATTGCTAATAATAATAATATTGGAAGCCCTAGTTATAGATGAGCTGCAGGCAGCCAAAGGCATTTATAACAGAGATTTATAGATTCCAAGGCTGGAAGGGACCATTGTGATCATCTAGTCTGACCCCTGGATGGCACAGGCTATAAAACTTCCCCAAAATAATTCCTGGAGCAGATCTTTTAGAAACACATCCCCTCTTGATTGATGGAGAATCCACCATGACCCTTGGTAAGTTGTTCCTGTGGTTAATTACCATCACAGTTAAAAATTTACACCAGTCTGAATTTGTCCCGCTTCAACTTCCAGCCATTGGATCATGTCAAACCCTTCTCTGCTAGATTAAAGAGCCCACTATTAAATATTTATTCCCCATGTAGATACCTATAGACTGCAATCAAGTCAACTCTTAGCCATCTCTTTGTTAAGCTAAATAGATGGAGCTCCTTGAGTCTATCACAATAAGGGATGCTTCCTAATCCTTTAATCATTCTTGTTGCTCTTCTCTGACCTCTCGCCAATTTATCAACATCCTTCTTGAATTGTGGGCACCAGAACGGGACACAGGATTCCAGCAATGGTCACTCCAGTGCCAAATATAGAGGGAAAATAACCTCTCTACTCCTACTCGAGATTCCCCTGTTTATGCATCCAAGGATCGCATTAGCTCTTTTGGCCACAGTGTCACACTGGGACCTCATGTTCAACTGATTATCCACCCCAACCCTCAAATCTTTCCAGAGTCACTGCTTCCCAGGGTAGAGTTCCCCATCCTGGAAGTATGGCCTGCATGCTTTGTCCCTAGCTGTATATATTTTCATTTAGCCAGATTAAAACACATATTGTTTGCTTACACCAGTTTACCTATCGATCCAGATTGCTCTGTGTCAGTCACCTGTCCTCTTCATTATTTACCACTCCCTCAATTTCTGTGTCATCTGCAAACTTTATCAGTGATGAACACAATCCACCTGCTCTCAAGTTCTAGTGTCTCGCACTCCGGTAGCCTCCAGCAAGCAGTAGGAGCAATTGCAGCAAAAGTCCTATTCAACCCCCGCAGCCCAGAATACAGCCTGGCCAGTCGCTCTGTGGGGATAGGGTATGTGCAGTCCAGTCAATACACAGCAGCAGCGGGGGATGCAGTATGCTCTAAGATGAGAGGCTCTCCAGAGAATTTAACTGCCAAACTCTAACAAGTTTCTACTAAGATTTTTTCATAATTTTATAGGTTGGCCAAATCGGTGTGGATTTTCACAGGGACAACAAAAGGCACCTCCCTGACTCCAGGGTGCCCCTTGCCATTCATTTCCATAATGTTTTAACTTAGATTACTATGTAACAAGTATTAATGAATATGTGATTAAAACACCATCTAATGAACCATCAGTAACACGATCAATTAAAACAAAGATGTCTGGCCTCTCTGATGACTTTGCCATCAGAAGGAGACAGTGCCAACTGTGAGGCTGGGTTTTATGATGAAGACACTTGTGGCCCCTCTTCCTCCACAGCCTGGGGGCGCTAGGGATTCTCAATGGAACCGCTGTAAGAATTTGTTTAATGTGGGCAAAACAACACATTTCCCCTCACCTTGTTCTGAGAAAGGGCTGAACTGTTTTTGCTGAAAAGAAAAGAAAAGAAAAGAAAAGAAAAGAAAAGAAAAGAAAAGAAAAGAAAAGAAAAGAAAAATTATCAGACAGACATCCAGTGTGGAAAATTTCAGCCTGAATGATTAAAGGTTGGCAAAGTTATAAGAAACTGAAGACAGGGTCTTATAATAGAATATATTGGGTACACTTAACTACAGGCATCTGACCTGTACCACCAATAACAACAGGCAGGTATGAATTACAAGCAGGGACTGCAATTCTGTCTGTTTTTGATGCTGGCAGCTCTGTATAGAAGCTAGGCTGAGACCTTTCCAACTTGTATCAGTAAGTCTGAGGAACAGATCTTGGTGGAAATTTTATCATTTCATTTTCAAATTCACTGCAGGTTGTAAATTAAAAAAACAAAAAACAAACAAACAAAAAAACAACAACCCACCACAACTACCACCAAACACACATTCAACCAGATGTTCAGCTAAGATAATTGGTGTAGGTCCATTAAAGTCAAGGGAGCTATGTTAATTTATACCAGCTCAGAAGCTGTTCCACTGACTTGTCCCTTGTACTGTCTTAAAATTAGAAAAGCTGATGATCTATCTGGTTCTGAATAAATCAATTAGCGGTATGCAAGGATCTGAAATTGCTTCCCAGATGTACTGTAGAATCACTCTGAGGAAGCTTCTTCAGATCAGATTATCCACTTAATTCGTTTCTCTAATGTTTGAACCTAGATTGCTATGTTCCAAGTATCAACGAATGTGTGATTAAAACACGACCAGCTAAGGAACGTCATTAAAATGGACAATAAAACAAAAAGAGTTGGCCTCTCTGATGACACTGCCATCAAAAGGTGCTACTTAGTGCCAATTAGCAGACCGGGTTTTATGATGCAGACACCTGCCAGCTAGAAATTGGACTGAGGGTATGTCTACACTGCAAAAAACCCTGCAAAAGTGAGTCTCATTTCCCAGGTCATCTGACTCGGGCTCATGCTACAGGGGTAAAAATAGCAGTTTGGACATTCAGATTTAGGCTCTGCGGCCCGGCAAAGGGGGTGGGTCTCACAGCTGAGGCTACAGCCCAAGCGGGAATGTCTACATCGCTATTTTTAGCCCAGCAAACCCAAATCAGTTGAACCAAGGCTCCAAGCTCTGAGACTAGCTGGTGCAGAGTTTATGTTGCAGTGTAAACGTACTCTGAGACAACTGATGGATATGAGATAAGCCACTAGACAGCTATCAGGTGGTACCACCTCTGGCCTGGACCATACTGGATTCTGTGTAAGACTGTCTCTCCTATCCCATCTCCTAAGAAGAGCTGCTCAAAATTTTTTGCATGAAAAGGTTGGGTTTTTTTCAGAGATTTTTCTAAAAATGTATATTTTTTTTTGCAAAAAGTGATGATGTTATCAAAATTTTCCATTTCCCATGACATTTTCTGTTGATATTTTTGTCACAATGACCTGCAAAATGTTCTGTTTACCAAAAACCCCAGTGGCACTAATAAAGTACAGGGCTTGGTAAACAAACATTTTCAATAACAATTTCAAAACTGATGTTGATTAGAAAATATAGAGAAAAGACAACTGAAAATGGGTCCAATCTGACCCTTGCAAAATGGAAACAATGTTGAAATATCAACATTTTTCACACGCTCATTTTCCCGTTTCCCAATCAGACCTATTGCTGAGCCATCCAGCAGTGATATTGGATGGCAGACTCATGGCTTGCTTCTGTTAGCTGTGCAGGTCCAGGATAGCTGAAATAAAAAAAAACAGCCCCATAACTTCCAGCCCAGAGAGTGATGTCCAAGGGCCTGACCCAAAGCCCCTTGAAGTCAATGACTTTCCATTGATGTCAAGGTTCACAGGGTTTGGCTGATCCCCTATATGGACACACCTTAGAAGTGATGCAGTTTAATATACAAAAACGTGAGGGTTGAAGTTGGTTCTCAGCTACGTTCTTGCAGTTGACGGGGGTTGCACAGATGTTCAGTCCTGGAGCCAGCTGTGGCGTTCCTGCCCTGCAGGGTGAATGCCATTGAATAACATTGAGTTCCTGTATAAACCCCTTGTCTCCTGCAGGAGGGATTTTTAAGGCTGTGGGACTGAAGCCAAGGGAAGAATAAGGCCTGTTGTTCCCTACATCTCTAGAGAAGCCTGTTGGGTTTCATAACAGCCTGACTTTTGGTTAATCCCCAGCACAGTGGAGACACATGCACAGAAAACCATATCCACAAAGGGACGGGATGCCTAACGAGCTTGGAGACGCGGGGTTTAGGCCACACCCCTCTCTCAGCATTTCCTATTGGCTAGCATAAGCAGATCCCTGCTCAGCATGCTGGCTTTTGGGTATCCCATTGTAGAGGGCACCTGGGTGCCCAGCTCAGGACTGGGGATTCCAGAAGGTGACAGGGAACCTAGACGTTAGGCGCTGTGATGCCAACTAAGTCCCTTTGTGGGTCTAGCCCAGAACACCCCTCTCCGCTGAGCAGAGCTCTCCGGCACGGCAAGCACAGGCGAGGGCCAGAGAAGGGGAGTGGGGTTGTCTCCAGGGGGTTCCTTCACTGCAGAAACTCCGTGTGCTTCTCAGGTGCCCAGATTGCCTGCTTATTGCAGCCTCTCCGCTGAGAGCGTCAATCCTCTTTAAGGGGAAGGGCAAATCTTTAAGCAAAAAAGCTTGGTTGACCTGAGGCAGGCAAAGTGACCAAATGTGGCAGGCTCAATAGCACCCTTGGCCTCCCTGTGTCTCTCCCCGAACTCTCCCTCCCCACCCCGGTCTCTTCATTTCGTCTTTTGTCTCTACTCACGTCTCTCTGCTCTCTCTCCTGTCTGGCTTGCCAGCCTCCTTACACAGGTACCTCTCCCGGCATTAGCATGTCATTTGCATTCCGGGCGCGGGCCGGCCATGCGTGGCTGTCACAAATGACAGCGGCCCCTTATTATGGCCAGCCCCCGGAACGGTTTCACACAACGACAGCTGTAGCGTCTGAGGTAAAAGTCGATGTTTATTAGCCAGCAACTGATGTTACTCGCGCTGTTCCTTTCTTCCCAGCAATGCTGGAGCCAGGGTGTCCCATAGGCAGGGGGAGGGATAGCTCAGTGGTTTGAGCATTGGCCTGCTAAACCCAGGGTTGTGAGTTCAATCCCTGAGGGGGCCGTTTAGGCATCTGGGGCAAAAATCTGTCTGGGGATTGGTCCTGCTGAGAGCAGGGGGGTTGGATTAGATTACCTCCTGAGGTCCTTTCTAACCCTGATACTCTATGATTTCTGATGTCCTGCCAGGGGAAGGCAGAAGGGCCCACCAGTCAGGGATTGTGCTGCCAGTCATTTAGACTGAAACAGCCATTGCATATAAAGTCTACAAACTATCTATGGTATGGATGTGACCCCACCACTGTCGTATCTGTGCACCTCATCATCTTTAATGTACCCCTGTGATGTAGGGAGGTGCTATTATGGGAGGGAAACTGAGGCAAAGAGAGACTTATCCATGCTCATATAGGATGTCAGTGGCAGACCAAGGAGTGGACCCCAGGTCTCCCAAGTCCTAGCTTGTGCCCTAACTACTAGGCCATCCTGCCGCTTAGGGCTCAGAGGAAAAGCAGGTACAGACATCAAGATAGGGACCAGTTTGCTTAGCCTAGTCTGGGGGCCCAATCCTGCATCCCTTACTCAGCGACTGAGACTGAGTAAGAGCCGCAGAGGGATGATCCCTGGCCCCGAGGTCTCCAGCCATACAACGGGCTGTCACTCAGTGCAGGGCACAGGCTGCTAACGTGTGGCATGTGGCTAATGGTTTATTGATGTTGTTTATTAAACAAATGATTTCTGTGCATGGCAGCTGGGCACACACCATAAATAACACACAGCGGAGCCTTCAATTAAACTGCCAGCCCTGGACGTCAGTGCAAACATCCCCCACCCTTCCCCACTGCCTGACCACAATAAATAACAACCCCAGGAGCCTCCCGGAGACAGGGCCCAAGAGACGTGCCTCGTGTACCAATTCCACTCTCCCCTGGGGACGGAGCCCACAGACACCGAAAGGAAGAGGCTAATGGAGCACCTCTGCAGGAGAGCTGGACTAGGAGGCTTTGTGTGGGCAGAGGCACCAAAGACAGGCACCACTCAATACATCTGTTAAACACAATATTAAAAACCTACATAAAGGTGCAAGAATTGTCTCTGGCAATATATTTCCAAAGCTTCCAGAAGAATGGGACCTGCAACCACTATTGTAATTCAAATAAGTACTGATAAAACCACGATGCTTACCACTCACCTCATGCACACAGACCATTAACCAGCAACATTGTCTATGACCAGTAAATGCTGCAATCTGAATACTATTATAAATTGTGTTCAGGTGTAAGTGGGGATTGATACTCAATCTCTAACAGCTGAGGGTGAACCTTAAAAGAACCCTTGTGCTACGTCAAAAGCTCTAAAGAAATACTGGCCATTTTTAAAGGAATTTCTGTATCCTGATGGAGGTTTCCTAGAAAGACATCATTGCCTTTCTCCGTCAGGTGGGCTGGGGTTAAGATACTTATGAATGTTTCTGTGTCCAGTAGTAACCAAGCAGCACAGAGAGAATTCAAGCTAGGCGAGAAAAAGCCCGGAGATCTTGCCAACTTATTTTTGAAAACAAGTCCCCTTTTTTTCAAAATACGAAATTCAAATGTTCAAAATGTGAAATCTGAAACCATGTCAACCAGCTCTGTAGCAGGCCAAAATACAGGGGCAGGGCGCACAGCAAAAAAGTCATCCACATTTTTCCCTTTAAAAAAAAATAAAAAATTGGAATGTGGAAGTTTTGAAATTTGAGAATTTGCAGCCAACGCTAGTATCAGCTGCTCTATCAATCGTCCAGCACCATTTTGCTATGGTGGTTACAGGGTATGGGGATCGCCGATGTTGTTTTTCTGTTAGATCAGCGAAAGCGATATTTCCCAGTAACATATCCGCTTCGGTAAGCTGAATGAACAGCACCTCTCTAATGTGCCAAGAACATTGCTTCAGCAGCACTGCAGAGCCTTCTGTGACCTTCCTGGGAAACGGAGGTACATTGAGACTAAATGACTTGCCCATAGGATGTCTGTTCAGAGCAGGGGCTCAAACCTGAGTCTCTTAAGCACCAGGCGTCTAACCATTGGACTATCTGTCTTCTCCAGCACTTGTATTCCCATCTCAGCTAGGAACCTCCCACGATCATTTCCACAACTCACCTCCATCCATCCCAGGATCACAGGACTGGAAAGGACCTTGTGGGCCACTGAGTCCAGTCCCCTGCTCTCCCAGGCAACCCCATCAGCCAATCCCGTTCATGAATTTACCAAGTCCCTCTTAAAACCCGTGAGGTTTCTTGCTCCAACTGGGAGGCCATTCCAGAGCCTGTGTCCTCCGATGGGTCATGACCGTCCTAGGTCAAACGTTGTGTCATCAAACGCTTTGTGCTGCTAACCCCAATGATCGTGGGCAACTGGGGCCTAACTGGGTGTAAGGGCATCCCTAGGGGACTCACCAATGCAGCTGGGGTCCAGACTGGGGGCCAGTAGCAGTCTCAGGAGCAGAGATGTCTCAGGAACAGCAGTACATTGGACAGTCCCCGGCAGGCAGCTCACGTAAGGAGTTAATACATACACGATGCGGGTCAAATTGCAGCCTGGTTGACACTGCTGCAAAGGGTAATACCCCCTCCCTCCCATCTCCTAGGCCCCTGCCTGGGCTGCCTGCACCGGGCATAGAAGTGCTGGGGCAGACGCTGCCTCCAGAAGGCGGCTACTTTCCCCCATCCCCGGCTATGTGCGAGTGGAGGCGGGAAATGGGTGGAGCCGTGGGGCTATCTGGCCGATGTGACAGCCTGCGTGGCTGCACTGGCACCATGGGGGATGTATGCTGGGCCAGCGAGAGATCTGGCGCAGGGTGCTGCCCCCCCTTGGAGCACGGGGGAGCCCAGGAAGTAGACAGCGACTCTCAGCGCAGCTGCGCGCTGCCCCCTGCTCAAGGCAAAGCCGCTCCTGAACCCTCCCTGAGCAGGCCCGGCTGGCACGGCAGAGCACCCTTCTCTCCTCACCAGGGAGACGACACAGGCCAGAGGGGCAGCAGGGAGCTCTGAAAAGCCCGTGTCCCCCAAACCCCCCGTTGCCTTGTGAGCTCGGCCTTTAGTCTGTTGGTCTGCCCTGACCCCCTCCCCTTTTCCAGCCCAGGAAAGGGGAAAAGCAACAGTCTGCATGGGCAAAGGCTCACTCTCCGGGCCGGCGCAGAGAACGTCCCTCCTTAGCAGGAGGGGAGCTACTGAAGTCCATACGCTTTGGGTTGCTTCTTGTTGGGCCGGAGTCACACGCCTCCCCCTGCTTCCCCCTGAACAATGCGGCGGGAGGCAGGGGGAGGGTTGAAATCACAGGGCAGACCTGGAACTTGCCCTCTGTAAAACAGGCCTGACCCAAGCCCCAGGATGCAAACACCATAGTGGGGCAGGAAATCTGGGTGAGGCTCAGGACTTCTCCTTTGTCCCCCCTCCCCCTGGTCTCTCCCTCTTCTTTCATGCAAACTGTTCGTCCCATCCCTGATCCAGAAGCACCTGTTCCTAAACTGGTGTCAGTGCTTAATGGAAGCCCCCTGTGCCTGTTCCCTCTTGAGCTCATTACGTTCCCGTATAGCTCAATAGGCGCCGTAATTAACCGTTCTCCATGGCTGCAGCAGATGAGGCAAAGGAGGCCAATCAGCGCCAGGGTGTCGGGGCTTGCAGTGAGGGGCTGTGTAATTAACATCCTCTAAAATATGCAAATTAGATTTCCTTGCCCCTCAGGCCACAGGCCAGGGAATAAAAGGCAAGAAGATATGGAGGCTTCTTTCAAATTAAACACCATAGCAGGGCCGGTGCCATTACTGCAGGGACTTCAGTACCCTGAGAACTGGGAAAACACTGTGTCCACCCCACCGGGGCAGCTGTATTCATGTCTGCCAAAGTGTTGCCTTTGAGTTCGCTGGTCGAGAGGCATCTACTTCTGCAGCACGGGAAGCCAGAGCAGGTCTGACTCTGGCGGGGAGGTGGCCATCCACACAAACCCAGTGATCCGTGAGCCCACCCTGGGACGTAAGCAAGTGGGGACTCGCCTACTTCCCCCAGCTGAGGAAACGTGTCCTGAGCTTCAGAGACTTCCCAGTTGAAATGTGGGATGAGACCCCACTTGTAACACCGACAGACCTCAGTTGTCGGCGAGCAGGCTCGAACCTGGGAACCTCTAGAGCTAAATGCATGAGCCTCTACTGCGTGAGCTAAAAGCCACGTGGCTCTTAGCTGAGCCTGTAGAGCAGACTCATTAATCTCTCTCTCTAAGTGGTCTCGGTGCCACTAGGTGGGACAGAGCACCACACCCAGGAGGTGTGGGGGTTACATAAGCAGCTGGCCCTGTGCCTCTAACTTATTGACAAATGTCCACGTAGAAAGACTCCCACCCTAGAAGAAATCTTTGTACTGCCCAAGTCAAGAGCTGGGCCCAATACACGTCAGTTATAACCTCACGTTCCTCAAACGAGTGCCACTTCTGTGGTGCAGGATTGAGCTCTGCATGGCTTTTTCTTTACCCAGTGCCCACCCAGATGGTCTTTTCAGGAGGCTTTGACTCTGTGATGACATCCCAGGCTTCCCGATGCTCATTTTCTGCTCCTGCATCGTTCCAGGTGACAGAGCATGCCGAGGTCTGCTAGGCAAACCTTGTTAACGTATCATTAGATGTGTTTATACCTGTCCAATGGCAGCGAGGTTTCGAGCTTGCCTAAAGTTTCTGCCCCTCTGGCGGCGGCCTCCCCAGATAACCCACTTTCCCGTCACCCCACGGCAAGGCGCTGGAGAAGGGGTGAGCTTACATAATTCTCTGAAAGGCATGGCACGGCATGTTCCCCTTATCAGCTAATCAAAGCCAGTAAACAGCTCAGCCATTGCAGACACCCAATCAGTTGCACTGGGCATGCTTTTCTCCTCAAAGCAGAGCAGGCCTGTAATTTCCTCTTCAGAAATCCCTGTTCTGCCCCAAAGCTGGAAGGTGATGAAAAGTCACACAATCAGGGCCGGCTCCAGGCACCAGCTGAACAAGCAGGTGCTTGGGGCGGCCACTCGGGAGAGGGGCGGCACGTCCAGCTATTCGGCGGCAATTCGGCGGAGGGTCCCTCACTCCCGCTCGGAGCGAAGGACCTCCCGCCGAATTGCCGCCGCAGATCGCGATCGCGGCTTTTTTTTTTTTTTTTTTTTTGGCTGCCTGGGGCAGCAAAAACCCTGGAGCCGGCGCTGCACACAATGTAGGCTGCCTGAGAACCAAAAGGCAGTGTGGCCCAGTGGGTAGAACACTGCACTGGAACTTGGGTGACCTGCTGTGATAAATGAAGGGGGGGAGGTAGCTCCCTTTTATGGACACCCAGCCAGCCAGTTAGCTATAAAGTCCCCCTTGGTGGCTGGTCTCTGCTTGCTTTACCTGTAAAGAGTTTTAAAAAGTCCACAGGTAAAGAAAGGGACTGGGCACCTGACCAAAAGAGCCAATGGGAAGGCTAGAACTTTTTTAAATTGGGAAAAAACTTTCCCTTTGTCTGTCTGTTGTTGTTCTCCAGGGAAGAGGGGAACAGGGCAGCAGTTATGCTGTGAGAAGCTGAAGGCCAGGTATGAAAATCATCAGAATTATACCTAGAAATTGCTTATTTGGAAACCCAGATAGATTAGAAAATGTGTAGGAAGACGCAATTAGGTTTACTTTGTTTATTTTTTATGGCTTGTGGATTCCTCTGTGCTAACCCCAGATGCTTTTGTTGCTTGTAGCCTGTAAGCTGAACCCCCAAGAAAGCTATTTTGAGTGCTTAATTTTTGGAATTGCTCTTTTAAAAATCTAGCAATAGCCTAAGTTCCAGATGTATTTTCTTTCTTTTTGTTTTTAACAAAATTTACCTTTTTTAAGAATAGGATTTGGGATTTTTGGTGTCCTAAGAGGCTTATGCACATGTTGTTTAATTAGCTGGTGGCAACAGCTGATTTCTTTGTTTTCATTTCTCAGCTCTTCCCCAGAGGGGGATGAAAGGGCTTGAATGTACCCCACAGGAAGGAATTCCCAAGTGCGCCTTCCTGGGTTCCCAGGAGTTTTGCATTTGGGTGGTGGCAGCATCTACCCATCCAAGGTCAGAGAGAAGCTGTAACCTTGGGAGTTTAATATCAGCCTGGAGTGGCCATTTTTAGAATCCTTGCGGGCCCCCCACCTTCTGCACTCAAAGTGCCAGTGTGGGGAATCAGCCTTGACACCTGCATTCTATATACAGCACTGCCAGTGTCCTTGGGCAAGTCCCCTCCCCTCCAGTTCCTTTCCCACCCTTTGTCTGTCATGTCGATTTAGACGGTTAGGTCTTTGAGACAGAGACTGTCTCGTGTACAGCACCTGTCACAACAGCAAAGCCAGCAGCTTCGGAGCCAAGGTGACAAGAAACCACTGTGCCTATGACCTTCCCTTTCTCCTAGGTAAACTATCTGTCGTTTGAGAATAACACAATACGGTGCAATGTAAGTCAGACGAGGGAAGGCCTTTCATGTGTCTCCCGGCTCCTTTGGCTAAATGCTCAAAGTACAACAAAGGAGATGAGTTCAGCAAAGGCCGCGTGACCTAGCAGCATGATTTGGTGCTGAATCTCTCTCTGATGTTTGCCTCTTTCTCCATCTCCAAATCGCTGTCCCCGTGTGCACTTGCAGTGTTATTTCTCGGTAAACACCGTGCAGTTACCGGCTTGTCCACGAGGTGGCGCGAGACCATGACTCGTAAGAGCAGTTGGCCACCGGGATCTCTCCTTAGAGGGAGCACACAGCTGATATTTGAGAAGAGCTGGAGTCCTTCCCCAGCCATCTGGCTTCTCCAGCTCACCCACTCAGCTAGGAACCATGGGCAGGAGCCTCAGCTCCTGCCAAAAGCACCCTATTTTCAGCTGTTAGGAATCACGAATCTTGGCCGCGTTGCAATGAGTGGAAACCCTTCGTGTCTTCCGTCGGGAAGGCGGCTACGGGACTGGAACTCAGCAGATCTGCATTCTACTTCCAGATGTGCCAAAGAGTCACTGCGGGTGTGTCTATACTGCAGCTGGGAGAGCACCTCCCAGCCTGGAGACTAGCCAGGCTCGTGCTAGCAGGGCTCGAGCTAGTGTGCTAAAAACCAGCAGTGTGGACGTTGTGGCCACCGGAGCTTGGACCCAGGTGGGTTTGAGAGCCCGGGCTGCCGCCTGAGCCATAACGTCCGTGCTGCTCGTTTTAGTTTGCTAGCTCGAATCCCACTAGGACAAGTCTGTCTCCCTGAACAGGGAGGCTTGCTCACGGGGCAGGGATAGCTCAGTGTTTTGAGCATTGGCCTGCTAAACCCAGGGTTGTGAGTTCAATCCTTGAGGGGGCCACTTAGGGATCTGGGGCAAAATCAGTACTTGGTCCTGCTAGTGAAGGCAGGGGGCTGGACTCAATGACCTTCCAGTTCTAGGAGATAGGTATATCTCCATATATATATAAAAAAAGGTGTAGACATACCCTGTGTGGCCTGAGCAATTGCCTTTAACTAGGCATGTCTCAGCTTCCCCCTGTGGGGAGAAATTTTTTCCTTTGCAGAGTGCTTTTAGATCCAGTTGTGGAGAAGGGGAAGTGGTTATTGCTTTCGGTGGAGAGGCTGTTGGCTTTGCAACCTTTAACCATTTTCCCTCTGAGTCAAATGGGTGACCCACCTTGAGATCAGGAGAGGTGGAAACCTGGCTGATTCCAAAACAAGAGCCTTTAGGGTATGGCTGTGATGACCACTCATTGGGGCTGCTTGATTCTTGTCTGTGTTTGGCCCCTTTTCTTGGTTTTTGTATCTGTCCCTTTCATTTCCCCTCATTCTTTCTACCACGGGGGATTTCCCCCCTTTCACTGCTACATGTCTTGTCTTTTGGTTTGCCCTTGGGCCAGATGGTTTTGAGGTTGCCTGGGATGGTTTATTTGGGCCTCTTGGCTTTTCAAAACCATTTGGTAGTAGGTTTATTTCCAAAGTGCCTTGCAAGAAAGAAAGAAAGAAAGAAAGAAAGAAAGAAAGAAAGAAAGAAAGAAAGAAAGAAAGAAAGAAAGAAAGAAAGAAAGAAAGATGAAGATTTGATGAGCGGAGGTGGAAAGATTCATCAGTTCCCAAGTTGGCAGGTGTTAGAACAAGTTGCCAAATGGTGTCAGTGCATTGGAGCATGACTCTTGTGTCCTAACACCGAAATGCTGCATTCCAACATGACAACACAGCGCATGGCAACATTCACACAGTTGGGACGGTGGCCCCAGGGCCGGCTCCAGGCACCAGCTTAACAAGCAGGTGCTTGGGGCGGCCACTCCGGAGAGGGGCGGCACGTCCAGGTATTCGGCAGCAATTCGGCGGAGGGTCCCTCACTCCCGCTCGGAACGAAGGACCTCCCGCCGAATTGCCGCCGCAGATCGCGATCGTGGCTTTTTTGGGGGGGCGGGGGGGGAGGCTGCCTGGGGCGGCAAAAACCCTGGAGCCGGCGCTGGGTGGCCCACAGGCAAGGTCACAAGGCTGAGACAGTTCTGCCCCTGGGCTGGCCTTGCTTGAATTTAGGAATGGAGAGCAGAGAGGTGGTTTACTGGAGAGCTCCATTCCCATGTAGCAGACCCCAGAGGTTACAAATTGGGGGCACTTAGGATAAGAAACTATTCAAGCAAAACAAAATGTCCAGTCTTTCCTGCCGTGGGCCATGTCAAATCGCTGGATATTTCGCAAAACTTTTTGTTGTTGTTTACTTTATGGTAGCACACAGAGGTCCCAAGCAAGATCAGGGCCCCCTGGTGCTAGGCGCTGTCTATACGCACAGTGAGAGATGGTCTTGGCCCAGTAGAGCAGACGGTCGAAATAGACAAGACAAATAGCAGGAGACGAAGCAAGCACAGAAAGGGGAAGTGACACGCTCCTAAACCCTGAGCCAATGTCGTGTCTGCTAGACTACCCTGCTTCCCAATGTCTAGCCTGTAGTATGCTTTTGACAGGCCCATCTAAATCCAGACTGGTTCAGCCCCACAAATCCCAGGACTGGTGGCTTACTCGGGTCTTATTTATAGTCTGAGAGACAAGGGGGGTGAGGACATATATTTTACTGGACCAACTTCTGTTGGTGAAAGAGACAAGCTTTCGAGCCACACAGAGCTCCTCTTCAGGTCTGGGAAAGGTAATCCGAGCATTACAGCTAAATGGAGCAGATTGTTTAGCATAAGTCGTTTGCATATATTATAAGGGACCATTCATAGTAGAGAGTACTCCAGGAGAGGGCAGCAGTGCACATAAACAAGCCTGTATATTACATCCTGTTTGTCCAGCGTGCCGCATGAGAACCTGCAACATTTCCAAATGTCGTGTTTGTTTTGGCTGGCTGGGGCCATGCATAGCCCTACCAGCACCATTACCCACCGCGCGTTAGGAGGCGTGTGTATGTTTAGCAAGGACACAAAGAACTCCTGGAGCTTTGCATGGTAGGAAAGAGCTTCGCGGAGTTACAGCTCTTTGGATAGTTTCTGTCTCAGCAGACTGTCACTGCATGTGCCAATGGCGATGAAAAGAAACCCTCAGAGCTTTGGTCTGGGTCCCACTGTCCCGTGCAGGTTGCTTGCAATCCAAGAAGCCAAGAGGTTGGAGAGCTGTAAGTAAGTGTGTGCCTCCTTATTAAAGCTCTCAGAACCCTCTGTGTCTGAAAAAAATCCATCTTGGAAAAAGAATACCCATTAATAAAGAATAGCGAGGCCTCGTGACAAGAAGCCTGTCCGGGAATAACAAAGGACTAATTAAAGAAATGTAACATATCTCAGCCTGACAGTGGGTAAGGAAGGGGCTGTGTGTGACGAACTGACTCTTTCTGTAACGGAATCAACATGGGCAATGCATTCGGAAACGCTGCCTTGCAATATGGTCCCCTTACTGGTTTAATCACAATTGCTGGGTGATTTGCCTGACTGGGGCATCTCCTGTGGGCCTTGACACCTTGGGGAAATAGGTTTTCATGTATATAAGAGCTGGATGTTATTATGTACTGTCTGTCTAAGGTACTTATATGGCTCTGTGACCAGGCTCCCATCACCAATATACTGGAGCACCTCACGGACTTTAATGTATTTATCCTCTCAATCGTGCTGTGTGGTAGGGCAGTGCTGTGATCTCCCTTGTACAAATGGGGAACTGAGGCATAGATGGGTTAAGTGACTGGCTCAGGGTCACACAGAAAGCCTGTGGCATTCATAGCTCTGTGCGTTTCCTTTCCAAGCAGCAGGAGGAGGGAATGAACGGTGCAGCTGATCTCCCTGCCAAGCTAAGCTGCACTCGCATGAGTAGCCTCGTTTATGAGGACGATTAATTATATTGCAGCCAGTGGCTATGGGGCAGCTAGGTGCGAGGTGCATGGGGGCTAGGCGCTGATCAGCCCAGATCCTCAAAGGGATCCAGACCCCTATCTCCCACTGGGATCAATGGGCCACGGTACTGGATCTGGGCGCTGCGCTCAGGATCTTACTCGGGGAGGCAGCTCCGGTGAATAGAATTACCGCCATGCTCTTTTTCTGACCCAAGCTCCCACTGGTATGTTTGCCCCAGGCTTTGTCAGCAGTGTACAGAATCGGTGTCTGATCCAACCCACACCCACGTGGGTCAAAAAGCCTCTGGCTCGACTGACTGTTTACAGCATGTTTTAAACCATGAACAGCTTCTAGGCCTTTGCTCCCCCACCCCACCCTCCCCTGCCTCCCCGTCCATCCTGCCGTCAGTCACAGCACAGGAAAGCAGTGCGTGATCCAGGGACATCGATCGAGATGTAATCTGGGCAATTAGGAGCTGGGTTGCGCAGGGCTGCTGAGCTGTGACAACTTAAAGGAGCGCGAGGGAAGAGTGAAATTGTAAACGCCTCATTGATTTGAAACCTGCTAAGCGCAAGAAGGAGAGGCTGGGGGGAGAAAAAAGGCCTTACAAGGAATTCAGAATGAGGGAGGATTGGCAAGCTCCTCTGTGTCTGCTGTTTGTATGCAGAGCTGGCGAAGGGCAGGTCGGTTACCCAGCGGGAACTCCTTGGCACCCTGGCACTGCCTATTCTGTCTGGAGTCTGGCATCGCCTGACTCCCGCAGCAGTAGGGAATTAGCTGCAAGCAGCACCTGCCTGAGTCACTTTTGTCCACCCACTTTCAGATGTCACCAGCCTCCAGAGACAAGGAGTGTCATGCCGTGGCCAACGCACTGTCAGAGCTGATCTTAACTTGCCAGCATGCATCAGGGGGGTCGTATGCGGGATTGGGAGCAGGAGGGGCAAAACGTGGGCTTATGCGAGCTGCCCCAGGGCAAAGCAGTCAGTGTCAGAGCTGGGATTAGCGAGGAGGAGTTTCTGACTCCCATTCCTGCCCTCTTCCCACACATTGATCACTCTCATCTGGGGAGGAAGGCTGGTGCACTGTTTGCGAAGAATACTGGACAAGCGATGGCATTTTTATGCACACATACAAAAAAAGGGAAACATTTTGCCACTTCCGCTTCTCTTCCCCACCGCTCCCCACTTTTTTCCTTTCATTCTATTGTTCCTTGTGTTGCATCAGTTAACCTAACACAACCCGCTGATGGCTAGGTAGGGCGGGAGCTGAGACCAGTACTCCTGACCAGCTAAGCACTGTGCACGTCCTAATGTATTTATTTATTCCCCAGTCTCTCCCACTCACTCTCATCCATTTGTTTGTCTCATCTAGCTGTTGCTTCTTTGTCTGTTGCACCGCAAGCTGTTTGAGGCAGAGCTGTCATCTATGATCTGTTTGTACAGCGCCTACCACAGTGGGGCCCAGTCTGGTTCTGGCCTTTAGGAATTGCAGCAATATAATAATAATTCATTTGTTAGTTATCATTTCAAGATCCCAGCCTGATAAATACCGGCAACCTATACCTCCCCTTACTAAATATACACATCGCAAACAACCCAAACCCTATGCTTTGTATCCCCTTCTATTTTTGTGTTCAATCACAAGAGCTTTGGAAGCCAAGAATATATCTCCAGTACGGTGCAGGAGCACTCGCTGATCCTAAACAGAGCTGCTCTGCTAGGCTCTTGGTTCTAACAGCAGACCAGGAAGAAAGAGTAAGGGGCTGATTGAAAGTCCACCGAAATGAGTGTGAATCTTCCCATTTACTTCAGTGGGCTTTGGATCAGGCCCTATGAGAAGCGATTATTGTCCTTAAGCATGCTAGTTACAAAGCCCCACAAGTGCCACTCTAATATGTTCGTTACAAACCCCACTGAATGTCTCTCAGCATCACCACCTCCATTTGCACACCAAGAAACACACATCTCAACAGCACCCACAGATCCAATTAGTCCACATCTCAGCAGCACCCACGTCTTCCATTTGTATTCCCAAACCTGCAGCATCCACCAATTCAGTTAGCATTAAAGAGAGGCTTTTTTCCAGCCAAGAAAAACCCAGAGTGAATCTCAGGAAAATAGCTTCCGGACACGAGATGCCAAATGCAGATCATTCCTGTTAAAGCAGAGATGTGTTTGAGCCAAAGTCCATTCGCCTATGGAACGTGGAATAGTCAGACATGGAAGGGATGCAAGTCCAAGTGCTAGCGCCACTTACAATTGAGGGAAACACAGAGGGTCTGTATATACCACAAGTCAAGCTATCCCTGTAATATTGTTGTTGTCCATTTGCTGAACAGGAGCAGACGTTGAGGCCTAGCAGGTGGGTTTTCCATTAATAGTGAAAATGATGCAGAGTCTGAGCATTTTCTTAATGCAACCTGTTTATTTGCACAATATACACCAGTCCTTGAACAGAGGTGGTCACAAACAGCATTCCCTCTTTCAGAAATCTCAGCCTGAATACCAATGCTCAGTTGCCAGGGAACAACGCAGCTTCAAAAATTGAAGGGAGATTAAAACAGGGAGCAAAGGCTTGCTGTTTGCAACAGCTTCCCCAAAATAAAACTGCATAACAAAACTAACAATCCAATCCTCTGGCTGCTGACATGCTAAGAAAGAGAACTTGTAAGACTATGTGTAACAGGGCCAGCCGTTGACTTCTGCGTACACTGTATTCAGTTCAGGACACCATGATACCAGAAGGATATTGATAAATTGGGATGGATTTGAAGAGACAAACTCGAAGCATTAAAGAGTCAGGAGGGAGGAGAGATTAAAAAGGATCAGTACATGCAGCTTGTCTAAGTTGTGCCAAAGGGGAACAGAACCATCTACAAGCATTTGCAGAATGTAAAACCAGCATTTTTTTTTCGACTCTAAACCAATTAGGAACAATGGGATGAACAAGAGAAAAGGAAAATTTAGCCTGAATATCCTAACAATGATTTTTATTAGCTTGCAGAATGATGACTTGTTAGTTAGTTGTTTGCAGTGTTATTGCCGTGTTGGTCCTGGGATATTAGAGAGACAAGGTGGGGGAAGTAATATCTTTTATTGGACCAACTTCTGTTGATGAAAGAGACGAGCTTTTGAGCTACCCAGAGCTCTTCTTCCTCTTGTTAGTTAGCTGAGCATTTTACATTCTTTTTATATCAATATGATATTTTTAAATGCTTTTTTTTTACTTTTTTGAAAAAAATTCATTTTTTGCAGAATTTCTTGAACCATTTTTTATAAACATTGTCATAAAAATTATCAAACTCTTAGCTAATTTTTTCACTTAGTAAAAATCAGGATTTTATGTAAAGAAAAATATTCTATCGTCCCTCTGAATAGAACCATTTTATAGAAAATGTTTATGAAAAGTTTTGAAAAAATAATTGAAAAAAGGGTCTGTTTCCAACCTTGTGAAATGGAGAAAACTTTGAATTTTTTTCAACCAAAAAATTGTTCCTTTTCCACCCAGCTCTAGTATTTGTATTAATAGATTTTTTTAAGGGCAAAAGGAATCATTATGATCACCAAGTCTGACCTTCTGACCAGGCAATTCCAGCCATCCTTGCATCAAGCCCATAACTTTTTATTTGAGCTAGAGCAGATATTTTAGAAAGACACCCAATCTCGATTTATAAACTTCAAGTGCCGGAGAATCTGCCACACCCCTCAGGAAGTTGTTCCAATGGTTGATTACCCTTGTTGAATGTTTGTGTCCTGTTTCTCGTCTGAATTTGTCTAGTTTCACCTTCCAATCATTGGATCTCATTCTGCCTTTTCCTGCTAGAATGAAAAACCATCTGCTATCAGAAATCTCTTCCCCGGGTAGGTATTTATAGACTGTGTTCAAGTCACTTGTTAACCTTCGCTTTCGATAAATGCAATAGATTGTGCTTCTTTACTCTCTCTGTGTGAGGCATGCTTTTTTCCAGACCTTGTAGCTCTTTTCAGAAACCTTTCCAATTGTTCACCATCATTTTTCCAGTGTGGACACCAGCTTATGTTCAATTTGTTGTCTACGACGATCCTTCAATCCAGGATGCTGATTCCCTTCTTACAAGTGTGATCTACATTCTTTGTTCCTAGATGTATAACCTTGAAGGTCCTTGTACCATAGCAGCACCGAGAGGCTGCCATGGGGATCAAGGCCAACACTGCGGTGAGTGCTGTACTAGGACATGCTGTACGAGGCAACAGAACGGCAGGTGAAATTCAGTGTTGATAAATGAAAAGTACTGCACATTGGGAAACATAATCCCAACTACACCTACAAAATGATGGGATCTAAATTAGCTGTTACCACTCAAGAAAGAGATCTTGGAGTCATTGTGGATAGTTCTCCGAAAACATCCACTCAATGTGCAGCGGCAGTCAAACAAGTGAACAGAATGTTAGGAACCATTAGGAACGGGATAAATAATAAGATAGAAAATATTATAATGACACTATATAAATCCATGGTACGCCCACACATTGTGCAGGTCTGGTCACCCTATCTTAATAAAAGACATATTAAAATTGGAAAAGGTGCAGAAAAGGGCAACAATAATGATTAGGGGTATGGAACGGCTTCCATATGAGGAGAGATTAAAAAGACGGGGACTGTTCAGTTTAGAAAAGAGATGACTAAGGGGGGAGGTCTATAAAATCGTGAATGACATGGAGAAAGTGAATAAGGAAGTGTTATTTACTGTTACCAGATTCGCTCGTTACTTTGGGGTATGCTTATTTATTAGAGTTACTCTTCTGGGGGGAGGAGAGGGGGCGCGTTTTCTGTAATTCTATCAATGTCCTGCTTGTGTCACTTGTGTTTTCATATGGAACTTTACTTCTCCCTTCTGCAAGTCCTCTCCCAATGGAGCTACCCTGCAGGACCTAGGTTCCCCAGGGCTGGGTTCCTCCAGCCGCAGAATCAGACGAACGAACACACACACACACACACACACACACACACACACACACACACACACACACACACANCACACACACACACACACACACACACACACACACACACACACACACACACACACACACACACACCAAGTCTCAGTGGACCAGGTCAATCAGCACGTTCAAGCTGACCCCTTATGTGCCAAAGGTACCGCACCGGAATAGAGTAAACCGGAGCAGGCTGGGTCGAACAGCACTTCCATGCTGCCACCCTTATGTGCCCCTGGACTCGGCGGACTGGGTCAAGCAGCACTTTCAAGCTGCCATCTTTATATGCCCCTGGACTCAGTAGTCTGGGTCAAGCTGCCACCCTCGTATGTCACAGGTTCAGCACGTCCCTATCCCCACGTCCCTATCCCCACTTGTTCTGGTCGTAACCCACTTGATGAGCAAACCCCACAGTATTTTGGGCACTACAGGGATCTTTAGCTTAGGAAAGAGGAGCGTTGCTGCAGAGTAAATGGGGAAGCCAGAAACACAAAAGAGTAAAGTTCAGAGAGAGAGGGAGGGAAGCAACCAGCTTAACCATCAAAAGTATTTATTGACTAATAGTGATAACGACACAAGGAGGGCCTAAATAAACATAACAGTTATATTATAAAATATTACAAAAGTCATATATAGAAAACTATACCTGATCAAACAAGTCAGGGTTAAAAAGTTATACCTGAGGTAGCAAGGAAAACAGAGAGAGAGAGAGAGAGAGAGCTGGGGTCTCACCGCTCCATGAGGCTTGAACTGGTCGGGGTTCCCAGGTGGTGGTGGTAGCTCAGGGTCTGAGTGCTGGAGACAGGCAGAGCCCCCAGCACGATCAGTCAGGAGAAGATGAAGTCCCAGTGGAACTGATGCAGAGTTTGGATCCAAGCATCAGAACACTGACTGGAGTGTGGGTAGGGTTTTTTGTAGGGAAACAACAATGGTTCAAGGGAGAACACTAGATTTGTTTATGGGCAAACTGATGACTCAAGGGTTTTCCTTAGGCTAGGCAATGGGAACTGATCATTCCTGGCTATGGGCGGTGTTCCTTCCAGGGAGCTCACAATGCAATTAGGCAGCTTCAGTATTTTGGATACCAATAAAGGATTCATTACTAGAATTGGTCTGATAACTATTGAGCTGGGGTGTGCAGGTGTGGGTTCATTAACATCTGGAGCAGAGATCCCCCATCATGCAGTGCTTCCCTGCTTTTCTGGTCCCAGAGTTCACTGCGGTTCTTGCCTTGGAATCTCTGTTCTCCATTTTGTATGCTAATGGAGATGCCTCCTTGTCCCATCTTCGATGCAAATGAGGCTAGGGGAGTTTCCTTAATCCTGTCACCCTTGTGAGGAGGGGTCTAGGTGTGTCTCCCACTGCCCTTCACTGTTCCCTGCAAGTCTTTTCTCTGATAGGTTTTGGTTCAAGCAGAGGCTGGGGGGAGGGGTCCTTTCATGAGTCAGACAGGCCCTGGTTCCCCAATAACACAGAGCTGACTGGTATCATTACCCCTTCACATAACACAGTAAACAGGGGTCACTCAATGACATTAATAGGCAGCAGGTTTTAAACAAACATAAGGAAGAATTTTTTTACCCAAGGCACAGTCAACCTGTGGAACTCATTGCCAAGGGATGTTGTAAAGGCCGAAAATATAACTGTGTTCAAAAAAGAATTAGTTAAGTTCATGGAGGACAGGTCATCAGTGGCAATTAGCCAAGATCATCAGGGATGCAATTCCATGCTCTGGGTGTCCCTAAACCTCTGACAGCGAGAAGCTGACACTGGACAACAGAGACTATGTCACCCGATGTTTGCCCTGTTCTGTTCATTCTATCTGAAGCATCTGACACTGGCATCTGTCAGAAGACGGACCATTGGTCTGACACAGTGAGACCAAATGCACCCCTGTATTCACATCCTCCACACTATTGTAATAATCTTTGTACAAAATATGCCTTGTGAGGTATAATCTGAAAACAAGTAACTCGCTGATCAATAGCAACATGGTGAAATGAATGTAGCAACATTATGTGTGAAGGTATGAAATCTCCCCTTATGTTGTTAAAGGCACGTGCTCAAACTTATGTAACCACAATTAAGCAGAACTGGCCAAGGAAGCCTGTCTTAAAAATGGTTTGAGCATTGGCCTGCTAAAGCCAGGGTTGTAAGTTCAATCCTTGAGGGGACCACTTAGGGATCTGGGGCAAAATTGGTCCTGCTAGTGAAGGCAGGGGGCTGGACTTGATGACCCTTCAGGGTCCCTTACAGCTCTATAAGATAGGTTTATATCCAGTATGGCCATTCTTATGACACTGGAAGATATGGCCTCTGCCTCGAAGAGCTTACAGTCTAACTGCTGTGGGTCTGGTCCAACGCTCTGTGAAGTCAGCAGGAGCCATTCCATTGACTTCAGTGGGCTTTGAATCAGGTCCACTCGGAGTAACTGAGGAAGGGAAGGTGGGAGAGGGTTACAGTACTGACATTGCAGGTTACAAAGGCTGCTTGGTGGGTCTTCCCACTTCAAGGTCTTGAGTTCTGGGGTGGAGGTTCTTCCCTGGGGAAGAAAACAGCCCAGGTGAAACCCTGCCAAAGGAGCCCAACATTAATTTCTGGCACCTATGCAATTATTGCCATCTAGGGGTTCAATCTGGCCCTATGATCCTTCGGCCCTATTCCTGGCAAACCCATTCTCACGCAATCGGTGTCACTAGGTGATCACAGCGGTCCCTGCTGGCCTTGGAAGCTAGGAATCGTCCCCTGCTCTGAGGGGCCTGCCTCCGTATCCAGACAAAACAACCTTCCCCGCACCAAGCCCGGTCACCCAATTAACACGTAACAACCCTCCCGGCCCAGCAAGACACCTGCTGAAAAGCCGCCTGAGAGCGAGTTCCAGGGAGTACGTCTGGGTCGTCGTCCCCCCGACAGAACTCAGTGCTCCAGCGACTCAGAGCTGCGCTTCCCGCTCAGAACCAAGTGACAGCCCCGCAGTATGCAACAAACCCAGCCGTGCTGCCTCTGAAACATAGTGCGGGGGGGGGAGGGGGGCGATACAAGGAAGCCAAAGTGATTCTAGTCCAAAGGCTTATTGTGTGCCCTGCTTAATTGCTTAGCACTCGCGAGGGGGAAATGACCATTTCTCTTTTCTTTCTTAATTGCACTCAAGCACTACGATTGAATCCAACTGCTTATTTATTTATTTATTGCCTTCCACTCCTCGAGCGCAACAGCTGTTATGAGAGAGCATTTGCAGAATTATTCTGACTGTCCCGGGGAGGGAGTCCCGTTGCTAATTCGCGCCTATGGGCGACAGGGGATGGATCACACGATGATGACCTGTTCTGTTCATTCCCTCGGGGGCACCTGGCACTGGCCACTGTTGGAAGACAGGATACCGGGGTAGATGGACCTTTGGTCTGACCCAGTATGGACGTTCTTATGTTCTTAATGGACAGGCTTCCACCAAATTCACTGGCCTTTGGATCAGGCCCCGTTGTCTCCCAAGGGAAGTGATGGAGGCTCCATTTTTTGAGTCATTCAAAACTAGAGTGAAAAACACAGAATAAGGTGGAATCCGCTACTGGCTTGCAAGGCAGTGGTCTAGATGGCCTACGGGTTATTTTCCATCCGTAATTTCTCTGACTCTGTCACTCCAGCACTTTTCAACAGAGCTACGTTCAAACTTAAGCAACTGAACATCCTACATTAACAGAGTTCGAAAACATAAAGAAAACCAGCTTTCCCAGTGGCTGCGGCTTTCCCCTTACAATCTGCAACAGGAGCAATTTTAATCAGTTGATTAAAAAAAAAACCTCTGATGGCAGGAAGGCAGCGAACGAAAGTTGCCATTTACAGGTGGTTGAAGATCAATTTTTTGCATCCATCAAAGTAAGAACTTGGAGAGGAGTGAATGTATCCATCAGGAGGAACTCATGTCACTCCATTGATTACATGACCCCAGAGCATCCAAAGGCACTCTGACCATAATTACGGCTCAACAACGCACAGAATATAAAGCAGGCACCAGCAAGTGGCTTCAAAATTCTGCCTTCCCAGCTACAGTAGTGTCAAGAGTGTGAGTTTCACATGCAGAGATAAATAGCCAGTGCGTCTATTTCCACTGTGCCTTTACCCCTTTAGATCTCTTGGGCAAGGGGCAGCCATATGGTAAAGCTTCTTCAAAGGGCACTCTCGGGATGAGAATTAAGGGCTGGATTCATTCGGCTAGATCCTCCGTGCTGGATCCTCAGCTGGTGTAAACGGGTGTTGCGCCACTGACAGGGAAGGTGCTACTGGTTAAAACTCTGGCCAATGGGGTTGGAAAGTCCTCCAGGATGGGAGGCTGGGGCAGTGGGAAGTGGCCTCAGCCACACTCACCTTTGAGATCGGGATAGGGGAAGCCGCTCTGAACGCAGATGTTGCTCTCTGGGGAAGGGGAAAGACTGGGGCAATTGGGGCTTGTACACCAGTCCCTTTGGGTCCTGACACTTCTCTCCCATTCAAGAACCCTCAGGAAGGTAGGGCGAGAGGGAAAATCCCCCTGGCTCCCAGCTGGGGGGGCGGAATCCCCTGGGGTACAAGAGCCCTCACTAGTTCAAGGAGATGAAACTTGCACATCCCTGCATCCCTGGGGCAAAGCTAGCCAGAGATGTGTGTTGAGAAGCCAGTTCCCCATGAGTACGCCCCAGTCCTCTGCTCGGGATCTGTGTGCAGAACTCTGTTGTGCAAAGTCTGAGGGGGCCCGTAAGCATCTAAACCCAACGTTTGTTTATTTCAGGCCTGCCCCGGTTCTCAGACCCCAGCCCTAGTATCTGCACTGGGTGCACAGGGACCATCACAGTGGCTGGAGCAGAGGAGTCCTTCCAATCCAAGGGCCACCAGTCAATCCTGTGAGCTGCAGAAGCCTCTGCAGGTCTGATGCAACCAGCCATTTTCCGGGGGTGCACACACTGGCCAGCTGCAGCTGAAAGAGACTGCAGTGGTTTTCTCACAGGGGGCACCCAGCTCAACCACACCACAGAGGGGAGGCCTGGAGGATTAAGAGCCATCAGACTGGATGCTCTCGGGGGGGGGGAGGGGAGGGTGCTGCTCTCAGCATCCCCAGTTCTCGCTGTAATCAAGTCACCCCGTCACCTTCTCTTTGTTAAGCTAAATAGATTGAGCTCCTTGAGTCTATCACTATAACCCATGTTTTCTAATCCTTTAAACATTCTCCTGGCTCTTCTCCGACCTCTCTCCAATTAATCAACATCCTTCTTGAACTGTGGGCACCAGAACTGGACACAGTATCCCAGCAGCGGTCGCACCCGTGCCAAATACAGAGGTCAAATAACTCCTCTACTGCTACTTGAGATTCCCCTGTTTATGCATCCAAGGACTGCATTTGCCCTTCTTGTGTTCAGCTGATTCTCCACCACACCCCCAAATCTTTTTCAGAGTAACCGCTTCCCACCACAGGGTCCCCATCCTGTATGGCTGACATCCTTTGCTCCTACATGGATACATTTACAACTGACCAGTATTGTCTCCTTGTTTCCTTGTACTCCCCTGTCTGTCTAAATCCATCTGTCATCTCTTGTCTTAGATTGGAGATTGTAAACTTCCTAGGGAAGGGACCATCTGTTTGCTCTGTGTCTGTACAGCCCCTAGCACAATGGGCTCCTGGTCCGGGGCTAGGGCTCCTGGGTGCTACGGTACAGCAAATAAATAATAATAATGAGTCTAGTACTGAGGATGGGGGTTATTTCCATGTTAACTCTTTAACATATCTGAGAATAGATGACATCATTCTAAAATAATAAATTATATTTTACATTCTAGGTAAACAAGAGAAAAACGTTGGGAAGAGGAAGATTATTATCATCATTCTCATTTAACAGAGGCCCAGAGAGATTAAGAGCTGGATTTTCAAAGGTATTTAGGGACCTACAGATGCAGATAGGTGCCACTGAAAATCCTAATAGGCAGCCAAGCAAGATGCCTAACTCCTTTTGGAGAATCCCACTGGGCACCCATCTACATCTATGGGTGCCCAAATACCTTTAGAAATCTGGCCATAAGGTCACAGTGCAAAAACCCGAGAGATCTCCCAAATCTCAGAGCCCCTCCTTAGTCAGTCTCACCTTATACCTTCTCCCTCTGTCTGGGCATTTGTAGATTGACCAGCCTCTCACCCTCGGTGTTCCACTCAACCCTACAATGGATAATTCATACACAGATTATCCATTTGTTATTTTACTAGCCTGCAAAAAAACAGTAGTTCCCAACCTTCCCACTCAGGTGTAGGAATTTCCCCTACTAAGATATGATCTGTACAGTAGCAGCGCCTGCTTTGCCGGCGCCCTAGGCGGCGGAAGGTCCCGCCCCCGAAATCCCGCCCCCAACAGCGGCGGCGGAAGCTCCCGCCCCCAAATTTCTACGGGCGGCCGGGGCGCAGGCGCCCCCAAAATAGCAGTGCCCTAGGCGACCGCCTAGGTCGCCTAATGGGAGTGCCGGCCCTGGATCTGTATTGGCTAGTGCCTGATACTTCCATTTGACTGTGTGCCCTTCCACCCAACAAATCCACAGTTGCTCGTGATTATGAGACTGGGGTCTGGAGCAGCCAGCTTCCACGGTAGGCTGGAATCTACATGGCCAAATGAGAGGCAGGCATTGGTAGCACAATTCTGATCCCCATTACAGTCTAGTAGGGGAGCCAGTGTACCAGCCCCCCACAAAAAGCCTGCATTATTCACCCCGATACATCTACACCAGTGTACGTAAAAGATTGTATAAAATAATACAGCCCGCTCTGTGTGGATCCTGGATTATTTCTATAACTTGCAACATTTGTGCCTGATCTTAATTAGTAGATTTTGTGAGCTTTGTTTTGGGTTTTTTAAATTCTTCTGCGTACTGGTAGAGAGTCATATGTTACATTCTCCAGCCCCTCTGAGACACCAGCAGAGGAAGTCTGGCCTTTGCTCTAATGCAAAAATAATGATTCACCAGAATAATTGCTTTTATTCCTGCAGTAATATAGACTGGAAAACTTTTCTGCAGCCAGAAGCGCAGGAGCCGACTTACATTAACCCTGTGTGTGGTGGTGGTGGTGGTGGTGGGGGAATTGAATCCAGTTCTCTATTCCTGCTGCCTCTCTTCTTTCCTATATTGTCATCCCAAAAGAGATATTTGCAAGATCTTTAAAGAGCAGCTTCCAACTGAGGGGAGGATAGCACATTCAGGGCCTAATCTTCAACTAGCATCAGTTGGTGTCACTCATAGACTTTGAGGCTGGAAGGAACCATCATGATCGTCTAGTCTCATGTCCTGTGCATCACAGACTGCAGAACCTCATCCACCCACTCCTGGAATAGACCCCTAACCTCTGGCTGAGTTACTGACGTCCTTAAATTATAATTTATTTAAATTATAAATAAAGACTTCAAGTTACAGAGACTCCACCATTAACTCTAGTTTAAAGTGACCCATGCCGCATGCTGCAGAGGAAGGTGAAAAACTCCCAGGGTCTCTGCCAAGCTGACCCGGGGGGGAAATTCCTTCCCAACCCCAAATATGGTGATCAGTTAAACCATGAACACATGGGCAAGACCAGCAGCCAGGCACCTGTGAAAAAAATTCTCTGTAGTAACTCAGAGCCCTCCCCATCTAGTGTCCCATCACCGGCCATTGGAGATATTTGCTGCTAGCAGTCGCAGATCGGCTACATGCCATTGTGGGCAGTCCCATCAACCTCCATTGGACTTCCCCGGACCTGCTCCCTCTGAATGACCAGGATATAGTTTGTGTCTTGATTAGGGGTGGCATATCCAGAGCAAGGACCCACCTGTGGGAGATGCTGAACAAACTCAGCTCCCATTGACTGTCACGTTAAAGGTAACATCACCCCGTACACAGATATGTTTCATGGGGGTGGGCGTGCCCTCAGAACAGGCCAATCGGAATGACCTGTGCTCAGGGCCGGTGCTCCCATTAGGCGACCTAGGCAGTCGCCTAGGGCACTGCTATTTTGGGGGCGCCTGCGCCCCCGCCGCCCGTAGAAATTTGGGGGCGGGACCTGCCGCCGCCGCTGTTGGGGGCGGGATTTCGGGGGCGGGACCTTCCGCCGCCTAGGGCGCCGGCAAAGCTGGCGCCGCTACTGCCTGTGCTGTTCATAAGCCGGATGGGCCATCTCAACGCAATCCAGACTCAGACATAGTGTAGCATCAGGGGTATCCAAATGAAGGAGGCAGGGCCGGCTCCAGGCACCAGCTGACCAAGCAGGTGCTTGGGGCGGCCCCTCGGGAGAGGGGCGGCACGTCCAGCGATTCGGCGGCAATTCGGCGGAGGGTCCCTCGCTCCCGCTCGGAGCGAAGGACCTCCCGCCGAATTGCCGCCGCAGATCGCGATCGCGGCTTTTTTTTTTTTTTTTTTTTTTTTTGCTGCCTGGGGCAGCAAAAACCCTGGAGCCGGCGCTGGAAGGAGGCAAGGCCACATTGTCGTAAAATCCAACAAGCCTTGAATACAGCCAGATCGCTCACAAGGCAGCACCTGCAGCAAAGAATCCTGTGGCACCTTATAGACTAACAGAGGTTTTGCAGCATGAGCTTTCGTGGGTGAATACCCACTTCTTCGGATGCAAGTAGTGGAAATCTCCAGGGGCAGGTATATATATGCAAGCAAGAAGCAAGCTAGAGATAACGAGTTTAGTTCAATCAGGGAGGGTGAGGCCCTGTTCTAGCAGTAGAGGTGTGAAAACCAAGGGAGGAGAAACTGGTTCTGTAGTTGGCAAGCCATTCACGGTCTTTGTTTAATCCTGAGCTGATGGTGTCAAATTTGCAGATGAACTGAAGCTCAGCAGTTGTTCCCCTAGAGCTGGCTACAGGCAGCCCCACACCCCAATACCCTTTCAATTGCCCTTTCCAATCCCACAGCCTCCTAAACGCCCACCTGCAACTCAGCTAGTGAAGGTGAGGGAGACTCATTACAATTCTTGGTCCTGCTAGTGAAGGCAGGGGGCTGGACTCGATGACCTCTTGGGGTCCCTTCCAGTTCTGTGAGATAGGTATATTATATTATATTATATTATATTATATTATTACTTGCAGATTTTTACTCCAATTTCTTTCTTTCTTTCTCTCCTTTTTTGTGCAGCAGAGTAACAATGCCACAGAGTTAGATCCTTCCTAAAGATCAAGGCATCTTTCAGCAACCTCACTCTAGCCTCCACTTCTGGGTGTGAAATTTGCACGTGTGCACACTTCTTTGCTGCAGCACTACTGCACATGCAGTTGCCAGACTGCAGTTCCTAGCAGACTAGGGTGACCAGATGTCCCGATGTTATAGGGGCAGTCCTGATATTAGGAGCTTTTTCTTATATAGACGCCTATTACCCCCCACCCCCGTCCTGATTTTTCACACTTGCTGTCTGGTCACCCTAGATCGGACCTGTGTGTGGGTGATAGAACTGGAAGGGACAGGTGTTCTTTTGCACCTGACCATGCTAATCGCTGCAGGTTGGGGCGGGTTGAATCTAGCAACAGTGCAGGCAGGTGCTGGATTTACTAGCCGCACACACAAACGCACCAAAAATATATATGCCAAAGTGGAGACTGCTTGCAGACAAGCAATTCCTGAGTCCCTGTTATTGGGCCTGTGCATGCTGGTCTACAGTATTTCATTTGCTCTAACCCCGTTTCTGCAGCCTGGATTGAGGCAGAGTAGCCTGAATTAAATGCAGTCAGTCTAGGACAGGGGTGGACAAACTACGGCCCGCGGGCCACATCCGGCCTGCGGGACCATCCTGCTCGGCCCCCGAGCTCCTGGCCTGGGAGGCTCACCACCGGCCCCGCCCCTGCTGTTCTCCCTCCCCCGCGGCCTCAGCTCGCCCCGCCGGCGGCGCAATGCTCTGGGCGGTGGGGCTGTGAGCTCCTGGGGCAGCGCAGCTGCAGAGCCCGGCCTGACCCGGTGCTCTGTGCTGCGTGGTGGCAGTGGCATGGCCCGGCTCCAGCCGAGCGGTGCGGCTGTAGCACCACCAGCCACCGGTGCTCCAGGCAGCGCGGTGAGGGGGCAGGGGGCAGGGAGCAGGGGGGGTTGGATAGAGGGCAGGGGAGTTAGGGGTGGTGGTCAGTGGACGGGGGTGGGGGGGTCAGGGGATAGGGTCAGGGGATAGGGGTCGGGTCGGTCGGTAAGATATGGGCCAAAGGTGTTAACATAACCCAGTTACTGTCTGACATTAAACAGCATTAAACAAGGTCTGGGGTTTGGTATACAGAGACTCAGCCTGCTTAGCTCCATGGCAAACACTATTAAAAATCCTTTTAGCCTTTGCTGTATCTTTTTAATAAAAGAAGGGAACACCGTTAAAGCATTTGAAATGTAAAGTATCAGGTCAGGCTTTCATTTTAGCAATGTCCCTTGTTCCCGTTACCTTTAGCTAGAGAGAGTTTTCGAAAGAAACATCCCCTTATCTGGCAGTCTCTTAGGTGGTCCCAAAGATGGTAACTGTTCTTTTGGGGAGAAGAGAAGAAGTGAGTTGAGGTAAGCTGGAGCTGTTGTTTGTTGCTGCTGTTGTTATAGTCTAATCCCGTTTCATCTTAGGTGGTGGCTGGGATCCAGGTGGACCTGCTAGGGAGGGTGATGTTATCTGGGTCCCTCTCTCTGGCCTGGTCAGACATTTCTTAGGATCAGGTTGATGAAGGCCCTGGGTCGCAGGAGATGGAGGGGTTTGGCAGTCATGATGGTGAAGCTCACTTCATTAGCCTCCGTCTGTTCCTTCATATTTCCCCCCCCAAAATCTTTCTTTAAGCACCCCTAAAGGGAATGGTGGGCGGAATAGCCCATCCCCTCATTAATCTGTCCACCAATTAGGCCTATTATCCAACATAGCAATTTTGGTTCATTCATTTCCAGTTCCACATCTTTTGTTTTAACCAAGCAAGATTTCAGCATAGCCCTGGAATCATATCAACTTGGGCTTTTTCTTTGGACTAATTTAGTCTGTCTGGCTTTCTTGCACCTGTAGAACGTTCATTATTGAGAACAGATGGGCCTATTTTCCATTACAAAATTGTGATTCTAGGTTACTGTCTCATCTTGTAAACTTTTACGTGCTTTTTTACAACTGAGCCCACAATTAGGGTAAATGTGTCAGCCCAATTATCACAACAGTGCTAGCCTTAGAATGAGACACCTGGGTTCAACGTCCTGCTGAGCTACAGACTTCCTGTGTGACCTTCAGCAAATCCCTTAGCCTCTCTGTGCCTCAGTTTCCCCATATGTTCACTGAGGATAATAGCACTTCCCTACCTCACAGGGGTGTGGTCAGGCTTAATACACTAAAGTGTGAGATGATCAGATACTATAGTAATGAGGGCCATATTAATACCTCCTCTAAAAGACAGGCAGCTGAGTCTGCCCCTAGATCCTAACACTCCAGATGGGAGCTTTGAAATTTGGACTGGATTTTGCAAGTGTCCCCTTATCATAATAATATCTTGAATCAAAACCCTGGCTCTGAATAACCTCAAACAGTGTAGCTTTCCAAATTGCTATTTTATTCATGTCACACTTGTTATTAATTAGGTCTTCCTTTTCCTTTCCATGCCCTTCACTGTTTCCAAAGATTTCAACAAGACTGTTGCTGGAGTCTTTCCAGATTGGCTACAGTATTACTCAAATAAGTAAAAATACTCAGAATGAAAATGAGGGTAAGAAAAAGAGCATGCCTTGCGTACATCCATCAATGTTTATCTTAAATGAACCAGGAATTGTGTCACCCACTACTGGAATGCAACCAGCTCTGGGGTGGATCACAGCACACAGCAACACTACAAAACACTTTTAGGACATGAAGTGAAGTTATTAAAGGGTCTAAGCAAACTGTACTAGGCCCCAGGAAAGCAACAGGGACAAACGTGATTGCAAAACATTGTCGTGGAAACCACAGTATTTCTAATAAGCTTGATGCTCTGGTGTAATAAAGTTAGGACGATATTTCATATTACCTGTTAATCTTCCACCCACTTCCAATAGCTCCTTCATTATTTTCTCTGTCTGTAACCACTTTAGTTATTAGACTTATTATGAATAGTCTTTCTGCCTGGAAAGCTGCTCCTCACTCTCCCGTTTCATAGAGAGAGTTTCTCCTCCAATGTGGTTTCCAGGCACTTCGCACTGATATTCTATAATGGTTTTGGCAGGAGAGAGAGGCTCTTTAATGAATGACATTTCAAAGTTACTTCTCTTTATTAACAAGCAGAGATTTTTCAAATCCTCGTCAGGAGCCAGAAGGAGAATCAGTCCCAGTCCTGATGAGTCTTTTTAAATGGCTTGTCTCTGCTATTTCATCCTGCACCACTGTCCAGTACTAGGCTCTCTGGATGAGTGGGTTAGGGTCTCAGTCTATACAAGCTCGTACGAATAGCGCTCAGATCGATGAGTTTCTTCCGGGCGGTTACACGATGGGGAGGAAACATCTGTTAAGAACTGGTATAATGAGCTGCACAAAGAAAGCCATTCAGACTGTACACACAAGTGTCATTAGTTTACACACTCCAGGAACTATGCCATAGATTCTGGAGCATCATCTACTGGCACCTGACTTTGTTTCTATCTATTTACACATAGACAGACATGCAGCCTCCTGACCTGGTTTAGCAGATGGAGCATGGGACTGCAAATCAGGAGTCCTTGGCACTCAGAACTTTGCCACTGGCTTGCTGAATGCCCAGTGTGTTTCTATGCCTAAAAAGAGCTAACACGATCCGTGGGTGTAAAAACAGGAGACTATCGAGCAAAAGAAGATAGGTTGTAATACCCCTGTATGCAGCACTGGTGAGACGTCTGTGGGAATGGCTGTGTCCCATTCTGATGCCCACACTTTTAAAAGGATAAAGATTAGGAGAGATTCAAAGAAGAGCTACCAGAAAAGTTTAGGTTGGGAAAATGTACCTTCTAATGAGAGACGTAGTGAGCTCAGGCTGTTGAGTTTAATCAAAGAGAAGGTTAAGGGGTGATCTGATCACAGCCTGCAAGTACCTACATGGGGGAAAGATTTCTGATAGAGAGGGCCCTTTCATCTAGCAGACAAAGTCACAGCAAAATCCAAGAACTGGAAGTTGAAGCCAGACAAATTCAGGTTCCCCACTTACGAAAGCATTGACACACTGGCTTAATTAAAGTCCCATGGACTTCAGAGCTAGAGGAGTCAGGGAAAGTGCTTGCAGCTGATTTTCAGAGCCCTTGTAGTAAGGACAATGGTATTAGCCACTCCCTAGGTGGCAGGTTCACTTCTAGATCAGGTCAGGAATTTTCTGCTGAAATATTTTTTTCATTGGAAAATGCCAATTTGTCGGAACTGAAATGGTTCGCTGAAAAGGGTCGATTTTGGTGAATTTTTCAACTCCTAAAAGTTTTGAAATTGTCAAAATGTTTTGTTTCGACAGTCTCTAAAGGAAAACTTCTGGTTTTCCAGTTCAAAATGACCTTTTGTTTGGAACTTTAAGCCTGCATCATGCAGGAGGTCAGACTAGATGATCATAATGGTCCCTTCTGATCTTAAGTTCTATGATTCTATGATTCATGATACTTTTTTACAAAATGGAAATGGTCAAAAATCAATAATCTTGACATGTTAATTTGGAAAGGAAACGTTTCAATTGACCTGCCCCAATCCCCTTGCCCCAGATTTTTGGTTTGCAAAAGTGTTTGAAATTTTGACTTTTCATCCCAATTCAGGACAGGAATTTCTTTCCCAATATCTCAAAAATTGTCAAGGGAAAGTTTTACCTACTCATCTCTATTTATTTCCCTTGTTCCTGATAACAATGAAAGTCTCTAATGCTCAGATTAAGCTGTGTGTAGCTCAATGCCCTGCCGTGAACAGTATGCAGCTCTCTGTCTGTGTCATCCGCAGGACATTACGACTGGCTACTTCTCACCTGGTGTCTCTTTAAAGGACCAGTGTGACTCAGCAGTTCGGGTGATGGTAATTTGCTACAGGAGTCCAGGCACCTCCGGAAGAGCTATGGCCTCTCACTGACAGGTTTATTTCCCAGCCTCACAGCTGCTCTGCTGATTCATAGTCTGAACCAGCAAGTGAGGATACCGGCAGACAGCTCCATGCCAGGTGCTAAAATGGCAGCCACTGTGTGGGGGCCTGATATAGGCCTTTGCAGACAAGGGCCCCCATCTTCCCTACTGAGGGGCTGCTCAGCACGGTGTGAAGAGAGCTGGCAAGTTCCCACGCTAGTGGTGAGGGAAGCATGTCAAACACAGAGACACGACGCAAAAAGAACAGGAGGACTTGTGGCACCTTAGAGACTAACCAATTTATTTGGGCATAAGCTTTCGTGGGCTAAAACCCACTTCATCAGATGCATGCAGTGGAAAATACAGTAGGAAGATATATATATATATATATATATATACAGAGAACATGAAAAAATGGGTGTTGCCATACCAACTGTAACAAGACTAATCAATTAAAGTGGGATATTATCAGCAGGAGAAAAAAAAACTTTTGTAGTGATAATCAGAATGGCCCATTTCAAACAGTTGACAAGAAAGTGTGAGTAACAGTACAGGGAAAATTAGCCTGGGGAAATTGTTTTTACTTTGTGTAATGACCCATCCACTCCCAGTCCTTATTCAAGTGGGGGAGGGATAGCTCAGTGGTTTGAGCATTGGCCTATTAAACCCAGGGTTGTGAGTTTAATCCTTGAGGGGGCCACTTAGGGATCTGGGGCAAAATTGGTCCTGCTAGTGAAGGCAAGGGGCTGGACTCAATGACCCTTCAGGGTCCCTTCCAACTCTATGGGATAGGTATATCTCCATTTATATATTTATAAGCCTAGTTTAATGGTGTCCAGTTTGCAAATTAATTCCAGTTCAGCAGTGTCTCATTGGAGTCTGTTTTTGAAGTTTTTTTGTTGGAGTATTGCGACTTTTAGGTCTGTAATTGAGTGACCAGGGAGGTTGAAGTGTTCTCCGACTGGTTTTTGAATGTTATAATTCTGTTATAAGTCTGATTTGTGTCCATTTATTCTTTTGCGTGATGGTCATCAGCTTCAGCTCAGCCCAGCTTTCAGTCCCGTGCAGTTTATCACAGCTTATTACGAAAGCCACCAGCTTGACAGCAATGTTTGACTGAACTCATTTCAGGGCCGAAACACATGGGCAGCCGAGGAAATAATGTATTGTTGTCAAGCTGTCTCGCTGCTCCATTCAGGGAAGCCAGGAGGTGGAAATTCCAGCCAGACATACCCCTGCAGAGGTTTCGTTTTCCTCCTCTTACTAGATTGCATCAGGAATGAGCTCAAGACACAAAGTTGGAAGCAGGGCAGGATCCGAGCTTCTCCAAAGCGCAGAACATTCAGCAGGGGGAGTGTGGTTTGCAGGGCCGGCTCCAGCGTTTTTGCCGCCCCAAGCAGCAGGAAAAAAAAAAAGCGCCACGATCAGCACTTCTACCACCGCCGCTTCATTCTTCGGTGGCAATGCGGTGGCCGGTCCTTCCCTCCGAGAGAGACTGAGGGACCCGCCGCCGAATTGCCGCCGAAGAGCCGGACGTGCCGCCCCTTTCCGTTGGCCGCCCCAAGCACCTGCTTGCTGCGCTGGTACCTGGAGCTGGCCCTGGTGATTTGGTCCATTGTAGAGAGCCAGGTCTGAACTTGGTCCAAGGGCATATGTGCCTCTCTGGAAGATATGCTTTACCCAAAAACAAGCCACTGGACTCAAGGCAGGGGTATCTGGATGAATTCCACGGCCTGTAATATACAGGAGGTCAGACTAGAGGTTCCCTTTGAAGATAAGGCCTCATTCCTTATCATCAAAGTCCTCCATGGCCTACGCCCAGGATATCTAGGACGTCATTTAAAGCACTGGGACAAAGATCATGATCGACAGCTACACTCCTCCAGTCCAATGGAAGTCTCAGCAATAGGAGCAAAGCTTGTCTGTGCGGGAGCCAGAACTTTCTCTGTGGGGCGGTCCAAGATTGTGGAATGAACTCTCCCAGGTGCTAAGGACCATCTCAAACCTCCCCACTTTTCGCTCCAAGTGCAAGGCACATTTTTTTGATCCAGCCTTCTCTAAAACATATAACAACAGGTACGTTTATTAAAAAACATCAAAAACACACACCGACCTAAACAAGACACTCCGCTGCACGCTTTTCTCCCTCTGGTGAGAGCACACACAATATGTGACAGATACGTGGAGTTGTGTTGCTTTCGGCACTGCTGGAAAGCGCTCAGTTACCAAGGTGATGAGCATGGTCTGAAAACTTCCACAGCATAGAATTCTGGCCTATGGTTTCTACAATTTCATGTCCTTACCACTGGTTCAGGACCAAACACTTTCAGTCTCCTCAGGAGGATCAATTAGGGATAATCAAAAATTTTCTGTCAGAAAACTGGGGTTTGGATTCAATGATTTTTGTGGGTGTGGAAAGAGTTTGCTTTGGAAAAATCTGTCCAAAAACTATACAACAAAATCTCCTGAAAACCGGAAAGTTTTTGTTTTTTTGTTTGTTTTTTGGGGGGGTCCAAAATCCTCACAACGTTCATCAAAAGCTGAAATTTCCCATGAGAAAAAAAAATTCCAACAAGCTTTGAGCTCAGTTTGAACCTTTCTGCTGACTCTGCTATCATAAGGTTGCCAGTTAGTATCCGTGCCAATATTGCAGAAGATTTGCTTAATGGGATACCCACCGGCCCCAAATCTCCACTTTCACTAGATTTAACCCAGTGCAACTTTTATCCATTCTTCTGTAGGGCTCAGAAACATGGATGACTTACGCCAAACATACCAAAAGACTACATATCAGATGCTTGCGTAAAATTCTTTGAATAAGATGGCAAGACTGGGTGACAAATGTGGAAGTGTTAAATCGTGCTAGTACGTCACTCATGGGAATGTTGATTAGTAAGAAAAGACTCAGGTGGCTTGGCTGTGTCATGCGAATGCCGGATTACAGGATCTCAAAGAGTGTGCTGTACTTTGAAGGTCGCAAAGGGTCTAGAAAGAGAGGCAGACCACTGTGCAGACTTCAGGATGCTTGCCAAGATGATTTAGCATCCTTTGGCATCTCTGTGGATGATTGGGAAGCGAGGGCAGAATGCTGCTCCGGTTGGCGGAGTCAGCTTGTAGAAGGAGCGAGGCATTGTGAGGCGGACTGGATCAAACTTTGTGATGACCGGTCTCAGACGAGGAAAGAATCTACTACTCGGGTTCTGAGCACTGCTAGTGCATGGGAGTGCCCTACCTGTGAACAGGACTGTCACTCGTGCATCGGACTCAGTAGCCAACAAAGAACACTTGGGCGCATACACCATGCTCTGTAAAGAACGACGGTGCCATTGTATTAATGTCACCCACTTCTGTGGTGTTGCTCTCAGTGATGCCAATCCAGAGTGGAATCAGGCCCCAGATTGTTGTGTGTGAATGTGTGTTGTTTGTCTGTGTGTGACTGTGTAGGCCAATTTGTATGACTGTCAGGCGCACGTATGAGTGTACATGTCTGTGTTTGGGTGTGCAGGTGGGACTGTGTCTACGCGGGAGTGTGGCGTTTGTGTGTGCGAGTCGACTGTGAATTTATGGGCATGTGTGCACCGGTTGTGTGTGAGGGTGTGTCCCTGTAGGAGAATGTGTGTGCAAAAGATTCATGTACACAATAGTGGGGACCTCTGAATTTGACTTTCTTTCATAAATTCAATGGAATTAGCAACCAGCTCACAGGGGAAATACAGAGCAGCAAAGTGATTTGGGCTTGACAGATTAGCTCTCGAGTCTTTATGAGAGCATTATTCAATGGTGCTGAAGAGAATCTCTTCTCGTTACATGTTTAATTAATTAATCTGCTCAGAAAAGAGGAGTTTAAAAAATCTGAAGTCACCCTGATGCAGTATGTCTCTCGGCGGCATTTCTGCTGGTTTCTAGTTCACAGCATTTGTATGTGTATTGGGGTGTCACTGCATGTATGTTAGGTTATACCTGAGGCTGCCTTTGTATATTGCAAACGGCTTTATTTTGAGAGTTGTCATTAGGTTTATGGTGGGTTATATTTAAGTTTTTCGTTATGTATGTTGTCCTGTCCTTATGTTTACAGTGACATATCTTAGGCTCCCTTTTTACATAAGAGCGGCCATACAGGGTCAGACCAAAGATCCATCTAGCCCAGTATCCTGTCTTCCAACAGTGTCCAGTGCCAGGTGCTCCAGATGGAATGAACAGAACAGGTAACCATCAAGTGATCCATCCCCTGTCGCCCATTCCCAGCTTCTGGCAAAGAGAGGCTAGGGACACTATCCCTGCCCAGCTTGGCTAATAGCCACTGATGGACCTATCCTCCATGAACTTATCTAGTTCTTTTTTGAACCCTATTATAGTTTTGGCCTTCACAACATCCTCTGGCAATGAGTTCCACAGGTTGACTGTACGTTGTGTGAAGAAATACTTCCTTTTGTTTGTTTTAAACCTGCTGCTTATTAATTTCATTTGGTGACCCATAGTTCTTGTGTTATGAGAAGGAGTAAATAACACTTCCTTATTTACTTTCTCCACACCAGTCATGATTTTCATAGAATTAGAGAACTGGAAAGGACCTCGAGAGGTCATCTAGTCCAGTCCCCTGCACTTAAGGCAGGACTAAGTATTATCTAGATCATCCCTGACAGGTGTTTGTCCAACCTGCTCTTAAAAATCCCCAATGATGGAGATTCCACAACCTCCCTAGGCAATTTATTCCAGTGCTTAACCATATAAATTTTATAGACCTCTATCATATCCCCCCTTAGTCGTCTCTTTTCCATGTTGAAAAGTCCCAGTCTTATTAATCTCTCCTCATATGGAAGCCATTCTATACCCCTAATCATTTTTGTTCCCCTTTTCTGAACCTTTTCCAATTCCAATAGATCTTTTTTGAATGCTGTGGGGTCTTTATGTTCAAAGTACTGATGGGTGCAAATAGGCCTGGGTTTGGATGTGTAAATACTTGTCCTGGTGGCTTTTGTTTTGCAAAAGCTGGGCAGAGTAGTTCAGATCAAGCTCCCATTTCAGCAGACGCCTCGATATGAAAGGGGTTCAGTTAAAAGGTGCAGGTTTTGAACTGTCACTAACTTAAAGCTTTCCTTCCATTGATGTTGGGTAATTCTTACTGGGGAATGAGTAGAGTTGGTCAGGAAGTGTGTATTATTTTGAAGGAAGTGAAAACTTTTCATAGGCATTTTTTACAGAATTCTTTGGTTTGCATCAAAACACAAAAAATCTCCAAACCATTTTTAAATAAGTTTTCAGAAACCCAAACATCTTCTGGTTTTGGTTGTCAAAACCCAAGAAGGTCTTCAGTTGATGAACCAAAAATTGTCCATTTTCATTTTCAAGTTTGGGGTGTTTTTCAGCAAAAACTCATTTTTTGATGAAAATGGATACTTTTGCATAAAAATACTGGTTTGTCAAAAACACATTTTTCACCCTCCTCCCTCCAAAAAAGTAACTGGATTTTTTTAACCAGTTTCAGTGAGGAAATTTCACGGATTGTGCTGCAGTGTTCTTTTTAAAACACCTTTGCCCTTTGGGGTTATAGTTATTATGTCTCCTTATTTGTCTTATGGATGTGACTCAGTGGCTGAACTGAGATGAGAACCCCATTCGCTAGGCATGGTACAAACACAAGATCTCTCTATGTTAGAGGAGTTGGTTGTGTTTTAAACTCTAGCTAATGGGGTTAACTAGCATACGTTTAAATGCTACTCTAGACACGAATTGTTTGTATCAGGACAACAAATGTTGTTCCTGGTCCTGCTTCAGACTAGGTGCCGAGTGACATGGGGACCCCAATGTGCCAGGCGCTGTACACCACATAGCCAGCGGCAGCTATTACCTCAAAGATTTTACAAACTACACAGAAAAAAACAGACAAATGGTGTGTATCGCCGACAGACTCCGGTCACTGCAAGCTGGGATCAAACCTGGGACCTCTGGAGCTGAAGGCATAAGCTGCTACTGCATGAGTTAAAAGATGCATCTTTCTTAACCAAGTCTGTAGCAGGCTCATCAATCTCTACCTGGTCTAGCGGCAGGCATGGGTTACAGGTGGGGAAAAAAAAGTATTGTTGTCTCCCTTTAGTGATGGGGAAGGGGTCACGTCTGGCATATCCCCTCAGCCCAGAAACTTCCAGGGGCTTCCCATTATGGAGCCTGTGCCTCTGAGGGTTCTTTTCCCTGGGAGCAGGGTTGAACACAGCCCCCCTTCCTGGGGTGGTGCTTTGCTTCTCACAGGCTCCCCCAGGCCCAGCAGGGTTCTGTCCTACCAGCCACCTTCCCTGCCCATCGCCCCTGGCTGAGTCTTTGCAGGGCAGGGCTTTCTCAGTCGCCACACTGCAGCCTGGCCTCCGTGCTCAGCTTGGTTCTTCTGATGCTTTGTGGACATCTGTCCTTAAAAGGGCCCTGGCTTTGGAACAGGGCTGGCTGGTCCGAGGCCCCCACTGTCCTTAGAGGGAACAGGCCACCCTGTAACAGTCGCCTTTCCCCTCCTCCTGGGTTCGGTCATCTGGGCTGGACCGACACAGCACACATTCTAACGCCGTATATTTGTGGGCCGGCATCATCATTCTGAGATCTGCACTGTAAAGGAGGGGGAGAAGCAATCAGCAGCATCTGCCCCCATCCGTAGGCCTAACAGAGGGATGGGGGAGAGGTGGGGCATGGGCCAGAGAGGGAGGGGTCAAGGGAAGATGGTGTGGACTGCACCCTTAGCAAGTTTGCAGATGACACTAAACTGGGAGGAGTGGTTGATACGCTGGAGGGTAGGGATAGGATACAGAGGGACCTAGACAAATTAGAGGATTGGGCCAAAAGAAATATGATGAGGTTCAACAAGGACAAGTGCAGAGTCCTGCATTTAGGACGAAAGAATCCCATGCACTGCTATAGACTAGGGACCGAATGGCTGGGCAGCAGTTCTGCAGAAAAGGACCTAGGGGTTACGGTGGACGAAAAGCTGAATATGAGTCAACAGTGTGCCCTTGTTGCCAAGAAGGCTAATGGCATTTTGGGTTGTATAAGTAGGGGCATTTCCAGCAGATCGAGGGATGTGATCATTCCCCTCTACTCAGCACTGGTGAGGCCTCATTTGGAGTACTGTGTCCAGTTTTGGGCCCCACACTACAAGAAGGATGTGGATAAATTGGAGAGAGTCCAGCGGAGGGCAACAAAAATGATTAGGGGGCTGGAGCACATGACTTACGAGGAGAGGCTGAGGGAACTGGGATTGTTTAGTCTGCAGAAGAGAAGAATGAGGGGCGATTTGATAGCTGCTTTCAACTACCTGAAAGGGGGTTCCAAAGAGGATGGATCTAGACTGTTCTCAGTGATAGAAGATGACAGAACAAGGAGTAATGGTCTCAAGTTGCAGAGGGGGAGGTTTAGGTTGGACATTAGGAAAAACTTTTTCACTAGTAGGGTGGTGAAGAACTGGAATGGGTTACCTAGGGAGGTAGTGGAATCTCCTTCCTTAGAGGTTTTTAAGGTCAGGCTTGACAAAGCCCTGGCTGGGCTGATTTAGTTGGGTTTGGTCCTGCTTTGAGCAGGGGGTTGGACTAGATGACCTCCTGAGGTCCCTTCCAACCCTGAGATTCTATGATTCTATGATTCTATGAAGATGCATGTAGACCCAACCCCACCCCATAGGCGAACCCCTCAGACGCTTAGGCATCACAAGGATGTGTTGTGAGACTCTCCCGGCTGCAGAACCTCCTTTCACTGGGTGGGGGGCTCTCTTTGCAGGGGCTTCACCATCGCAATGCTGACAGGGATCCACTGGGGCCATGGGGAACATGGCCCCTTTGTGCCACCAGCAGATCAGAGGTCTGGATCACTAGAATCTTGGCGGAGATGCATATCTGGGCAGAGGGTAGGTGATAAGAGATCCGGTGCTGGTGAGACCCTCAAAGGTGAGTGACACAACCGTATCTTACATATATAACTTCAAGCCGTGGCAGCTGACAACGATTACGGCGTGTTATACATCTGCTCTGGCTAGGGAGAGCATAGACGATGGGGCAATGCAATCTAAAGCTTGTATTACGCACGAGTGGCCTATCCCATCCATGATATGTGTTCGTAACCCCGGTCGTTCCTGAAGGACATCAGGCACATTCCTCTAGGGAAGATTACTGCATAATCCTTTTCTCACTGTCTCACTCTGTGGCCTTGGTCAAGTCACTTAAATGATCGGTGCCTCAGTTTCCCCATCAGCAAAATGGGGATAATAAAGCCAACATCGCTTGAAGGGCAGGTAGGGAAGATGACTTCATTAATGTTTTTAAAGTGCTTTGAGTTCCTCAGGAGAAAGGGGCTACAGTAGTGCAAATTATTTTACCCGACACATGTTCTGAAGGCGCTAACCTGGTCCACGCTGTCCCATGCTGAGGTCTCCAGGCTGCCCCATGTGCTAGAAGCACTGGGTAAATCATTTGCTGTCAGGTTAAGGCTGGAGACCCTCTTTCAGTGCTGCCGTCTCTGCATTCCACGCACAACCAGGCCCACCCTAAAGCTCAAACCTTTCTCAAGCCAGACGGGGGAAAAGGCAGAGGAGGGTAGTAGCTGTGGAGACGGGGAATGTATTTCCTGCCCTAACCATTAGAACTCAGCCCATTATGCCCGGCTCAGTGTGGGAATGCGGAGTGGCCACAAACCCATCCACCATACAGGAGTAAATAAATTGGCACCAGGACCCCCTTCCTGTCTTTAGTCCACCCCATTGAAGACGTGTGAGAATTCGCGGGTGTTTTTGTTACAGCGACAGGGGAGGGGCGGGATCTGAACGCCGTTCCCAGGAAGGAAAGGCCTGGAGGAGTAACAAATCTGAGTTCAGTGTCACGTTAGCACCACAGCGTTTTACACGGGGCCTCTGGGCTCTGAGAGCTACGGAGGGAAAATTAGTCACAGTGGCAATTTCAATGCAGCTCCTGCAAAGCCTCCAGTTTCAAAAGACAGTCCCGGCCGCTAGCAATGGGTGCATGAAGTCCTCCTACTCAAGAGCGATGCAAACAGGGAACTGGCAAAGGCCTAGACAACTAGATCATGGACTGAGCAGGGGTGTGATGTGGTCTGTATAAACACAAGAGAAACGGTCATAAGCAGGGAAAGGAGCATGGGAAGGTTCCAAGCTGGAGGAGGCATTCACAACCCAGCCAAGGCAGGCAATGGGTACAGACATCCACTGTATCACTTGTAGGATGCTGGCCTCAGAGACGGTGCAGGTTTCTACTGCAGTGTTTGTTTTCGCTTCTGACAAATCTGCGGCCATCTGGGGACTTTGTGGTTGCTGCCAACTCCCACGGAGCAGGGCCCTGGCTTTTCACTGTGTTTTACACAGAGCCACCCCCTCCATCAGGGCTCAATACATGCTATTTATGATGATTAATAAATACAATAGCAGCAATAAAATGAATAGGCAAGTATCCTTATTATTATTGTTCCTGGCTCGGCCAGAAATATAGGCTCATAGGAATTGTCGGACTGGATCTGACCTGAGGTCCATCTAGTTCAGTACATTGTTTCCAGCAGCAGTCACCACCACATGCATCAGAGGAAGGTACCCTCCAGTGGGCAGTTATGGGATAACCTGCCTCCAGGGAAAGTTTCCTCCTGACCCTCAGTATTTACAGGGGGAGGGGGAGTTAAGTTGTGAAGCAAGGAGAGTTTCTAGCCCTTCCAAAGCTCTTCTAGAAATCCACTGACTATTCTCATTATCCGGATGGGCTAGCCAGGAAACAAAAGTGCCATTTCCCAAACAATTGCGAATTTTGTTCCACAGCGGGAGGAAACCAAGACCTTGAGGACATTTTTCATGAAAAACCAGAGAGAGACTAGAATAGCCAGTAGCCGTGGCATTCAGCGAGGATGTGGGAGACCCACTTTCAAGTCCCTGCACCAAATCAGGTGGCACAGCAGGGCTTGAAGCTGGGTCTCCCATGCCCCAGGTGAGTGCGTCTCTCTGAACAGCAATTCCATCCTGGACCTGAGAATCCGTCCTGCAGAACAGTGGACTCGCTGGTGCACTGCCTTGTGGTGGCTGGGCATGGCATAGCAGGCTCTCCTCCTCGCCCTCTGGACAGCTGCTATGGCCCTGCAGTGGTCTGCCTCTTCTCACAACTTTGCCCTCCAACCAGGTCACCCACCATTTTTTCCCTGTGGATGCTCCAGCCCTGGAGCACCCATGGAGTCAGCACCTATGAGGCTGCAATGAGCTTAGTTAAGAGATACCGCGTGCATCCAGTTGGAAAACAGAAGCGCAAAGAAATAAGAGAGAAAAGAAAACTGGCTCTCTTGAAATCTCCGGGAGCTAAATGGCAAGGTTCCAGCCATGCCCATCATAAGAAGAGATGTAATATGTCCTGACTTTTCAAGAGGCCAGATACTATATCCTAGCACCCAGGGTGGAAAGAGCTGTCAAAGGCAGAGGTGGAGAGAGGAAACATGGAAAGATTATGAAATTGAGCCTGTGATGGTTCGTGGTACCTGATATGTAATGCACTAAGACATGAAAATGTTCATGCACGCAGATCAGATCTTCAGGGCTACTGGTGAGCAGGGGGAGAGGGGATGATTTTGGAGAGCTAAAACAATTGCAGGTCATCTAGTCCACAACTCAGTCTCTGCTGGCAAATGCAAAATTAAATATAATTATTCCAGACACACACCATGATATCAGACGGTATAAATCCAGTGAATCATTGCTTGATCCAAGGTGATGTGCAGATGTGCAGATGTGGTCGANTCCTGTCTTTAGTCCACCCCATTGAAGACGTGTGAGAATTCGCGGGTGTTTTTGTTACAGCGACAGGGGAGGGGCGGGATCTGAACGCCGTTCCCAGGAAGGAAAGGCCTGGAGGAGTAACAAATCTGAGTTCAGTGTCACGTTAGCACCACAGCGTTTTACACGGGGCCTCTGGGCTCTGAGAGCTACGGAGGGAAAATTAGTCACAGTGGCAATTTCAATGCAGCTCCTGCAAAGCCTCCAGTTTCAAAAGACAGTCCCGGCCGCTAGCAATGGGTGCATGAAGTCCTCCTACTCAAGAGCGATGCAAACAGGGAACTGGCAAAGGCCTAGACAACTAGATCATGGACTGAGCAGGGGTGTGATGTGGTCTGTATAAACACAAGAGAAACGGTCATAAGCAGGGAAAGGAGCATGGGAAGGTTCCAAGCTGGAGGAGGCATTCACAACCCAGCCAAGGCAGGCAATGGGTACAGACATCCACTGTATCACTTGTAGGATGCTGGCCTCAGAGACGGTGCAGGTTTCTACTGCAGTGTTTGTTTTCGCTTCTGACAAATCTGCGGCCATCTGGGGACTTTGTGGTTGCTGCCAACTCCCACGGAGCAGGGCCCTGGCTTTTCACTGTGTTTTACACAGAGCCACCCCCTCCATCAGGGCTCAATACATGCTATTTATGATGATTAATAAATACAATAGCAGCAATAAAATGAATAGGCAAGTATCCTTATTATTATTGTTCCTGGCTCGGCCAGAAATATAGGCTCATAGGAATTGTCGGACTGGATCTGACCTGAGGTCCATCTAGTTCAGTACATTGTTTCCAGCAGCAGTCACCACCACATGCATCAGAGGAAGGTACCCTCCAGTGGGCAGTTATGGGATAACCTGCCTCCAGGGAAAGTTTCCTCCTGACCCTCAGTATTTACAGGGGGAGGGGGAGTTAAGTTGTGAAGCAAGGAGAGTTTCTAGCCCTTCCAAAGCTCTTCTAGAAATCCACTGACTATTCTCATTATCCGGATGGGCTAGCCAGGAAACAAAAGTGCCATTTCCCAAACAATTGCGAATTTTGTTCCACAGCGGGAGGAAACCAAGACCTTGAGGACATTTTTCATGAAAAACCAGAGAGAGACTAGAATAGCCAGTAGCCGTGGCATTCAGCGAGGATGTGGGAGACCCACTTTCAAGTCCCTGCACCAAATCAGGTGGCACAGCAGGGCTTGAAGCTGGGTCTCCCATGCCCCAGGTGAGTGCGTCTCTCTGAACAGCAATTCCATCCTGGACCTGAGAATCCGTCCTGCAGAACAGTGGACTCGCTGGTGCACTGCCTTGTGGTGGCTGGGCATGGCATAGCAGGCTCTCCTCCTCGCCCTCTGGACAGCTGCTATGGCCCTGCAGTGGTCTGCCTCTTCTCACAACTTTGCCCTCCAACCAGGTCACCCACCATTTTTTCCCTGTGGATGCTCCAGCCCTGGAGCACCCATGGAGTCAGCACCTATGAGGCTGCAATGAGCTTAGTTAAGAGATACCGCGTGCATCCAGTTGGAAAACAGAAGCGCAAAGAAATAAGAGAGAAAAGAAAACTGGCTCTCTTGAAATCTCCGGGAGCTAAATGGCAAGGTTCCAGCCATGCCCATCATAAGAAGAGATGTAATATGTCCTGACTTTTCAAGAGGCCAGATACTATATCCTAGCACCCAGGGTGGAAAGAGCTGTCAAAGGCAGAGGTGGAGAGAGGAAACATGGAAAGATTATGAAATTGAGCCTGTGATGGTTCGTGGTACCTGATATGTAATGCACTAAGACATGAAAATGTTCATGCACGCAGATCAGATCTTCAGGGCTACTGGTGAGCAGGGGGAGAGGGGATGATTTTGGAGAGCTAAAACAATTGCAGGTCATCTAGTCCACAACTCAGTCTCTGCTGGCAAATGCAAAATTAAATATAATTATTCCAGACACACACCATGATATCAGACGGTATAAATCCAGTGAATCATTGCTTGATCCAAGGTGATGTGCAGATGTGCAGATGTGGTCGACCCATCTCAAAAAAGATATATTGGAATTGGAAAAGGTTCATAAAAGGGCAACAAAAATGATTAGGGGTATGGAACGGCTTCCATATGAGGAGAGATTAATAAGACTGGGATTTTTCAGCTTGGAAAAGAAACGGCTAAGGGGAGATATGATTGAGGTCTATAAAATCATGACTGGTGTAGAGAAAGTAGATAAGGAAGTGTTGTTTACTACTTCTCATAACACAAGAACTAGGGGGTCACCAAATGAAATTAATAGACAGCAGGTTTAAAACAAATAAAAGGAAGTATTTCTTCACACAACACACAGTCAACCTGTGGAACTCCCTGCCAGAGGATGTTGTGAAGGCCAAGACCATAACAGGGTTCAAAAAAGAACTAGATAAATTTCTGGAGGATAAGTCCATCAATGGCTATTAGCCAGGTTGGGCAGGGATGGTGTCCCTAGCCTCTGTTTGCCAGAAGCTGGTAATGAGCAACATGGGATGGATCACTCGCTGATTACCTGTTCTGTTCATTCCCTCTGGGGCACCTGGCACTGGCCACTGTTGGAAGACAGGATACTGGGCGAGATGGACCCTTGGTCTGATCCAGTAGGGATATTCTTATGAGTTTGAGTGAAAGGGATCAATTACAGAATGGGACTCTACCCCTGTGGAATGATATTTGGCACTCAGGTCTCCTAGATCACTAGTATGAAACCAACTCAGGTCAGTAGTGTCCTTACGTCTCTGTCATTTGTGGCCCTTTGCTGGAAGGAGTTGAAGGTCTCAGTTAAGCCATGGGCAGACAGGTGTCAGATTACATCAGCCACTATGATATTTGTCATTCTCAGCACATCTGTCAGTAACTTGACTAGACAGAGGGTACATCTACACTGCAATAAGGGTCCCACGGCAGCAAGTCTCAGAAGAGGTCTGCAGACCAGGGCACCCAGGGCTCGCACCACAGGGCTAAAAATAGCAGTGTGGATGCTCCTGTCCGAGTCTGAATGTCTACACTGCAATCTTTAGCCCCATAACGTGAGCTGCATGAGCCTGAGTCTGTAAACCTGGGCTCTGAGATTGGCTACCGTATGGGTTTTTTTGTAGTGTAGACGTAAAGACAGAGGCAGGACCACTGTCTCACCACTAAAGTGGTCCAACCAAAATAGACCTGATGCATACTGGCAGGGCAGGGTGAAGAAGCTTGTATCATTTGGTCCCTAATGTTGTATCTGCTTTGTGGATAATATAAGGCTGTATTCCCCAGGGGTGCTGACCTGACACCTCTCACCAGAACTAAATGCACTTAAAAAAAATAGATGTAGTGCATAGCATGGCGCAAAAACATTCTTCTCGCCTTTTTCTCTTTTCTTTTTGTCAAAATACACTATTTCATCAAAGGCGAAACATTTCACAGAGACATATTGATTTTGATGAAGTTTTCAGCACAAAAGTTTCTGAGAACTGGGGTGGAATTTCAGGGAGTTGGGGGAGAGAGAGAGAGAGCCAAAGCAAAATGTGACCTTTTTTATTCCAAAAGGGACATTTTAACACAAATTTCTTTTCATCAAAGCGTCCAAAAAGTTTTATTTTCATCCCAACCGGGACTGAAAACAAATGTCAAAACCTCAGAAGTGGCCATGAAGCAGAATTTCCATTCTCCAGCCAGCTCTACAGTGGATCAGAATCTGGCCCAAATACAGTCAGAAAGAAACTTCCACCCATGCAACAGTATTGCGCTAGCAGGAGCCTTCTGAAATAGTTTGAACTGACCTAAATGGTTCAGGTCCACTCAAAATAAATGTTCTTTTCTTTCTCAAGCTTATTTTATTTTTAGGTAGATTGGCCGAATGTGAAAATGAATTGCCATTTCAAAACAAAAAGTGAATCATTCTGAAAAAGTCAAACTAGGGCTGTCGATTAATCGCAGTTAACTCACGCGAATAACTCAAAGAATTAATCGTGATTAAAAAATGAATCACTATTCATTGCTGTTTTAATCACATTGTTAAACAATAGAATACCAATTGAAATGTATTAAGTATTTTTGATGCTTTTCTACGTTTTCAAATATATTGATTTCAATTACAATACAGAATACAAAGTGTACAGTGCTTACTCTATATTATTATTTTTTATTACAAATATTTGCACTGTAACCCTAACCTGATAAACAAAAGAAACTATGAAGTAGGCTGTAGCCCACGAAAGCTTATGCTCAAATAAATTCGTTAGTCTCTAAGGTGCCACAAGTACTCCTGTTCTTTTTGCGGATACAGACTAACACGGCTGCTACTCTGAAACCTGTATTTTCTAATTCACCTCATACAAGTACTGTAGTGCAATCTCTTTATCGTGAAAGTGCAACTTACAAATGTAGATTGTATTTGTTACATAACTGCCCTCAAAAACAAAAGAATGCAAAACTTTGAAGCCTACAAGTCCACTCAGTGCTACTTCTCGTTCAGCCAATCACTAAGATAAACACGGTTGTTTACATTTACAGAAGATAATGCTGCCCGCTTCTTATTTACAATGTCACCAGAAAGTGAGAACAGGCATTCGCATGGGACTTTAGTAGCTGGCATTGCAAGGTATTTACATGACAGATATGCTAAACATTCATATGCCTGTCATGCTTCAGCCACCATTCCAGAGGACATGCTTCCATGCTGATGACACTCGTTAAAAAAATAATGTGTTAATTAAATTTGTGACTGAACTCCTTGGGGGAGAATTGTATGTCTCTGGCTCTATTTTACCTGCATTCTGTCATATATTTCATGTTATAGCAGTCTCAGATGAAGACTCAGCACATGTTGTTCATTTTAAGAACACTTTCACAGCAGATTTGACAAAATGCAAAGAAGGTACCAATGTGAGATTTCTAAAGATAGCTACAGTACTGGACCCAAGGTATAAGAATCTGAAGTGCCTTCCAAAATCTGAGAGGGACGAGGTGCGGAGCTTTCAGAAGTCTTAAAAGAGCAACACTCTGATGCAGAAACTACAGAACCCAAACCACCAAAAAAGAAAATTAACCTTCTGCTGGTGGCATCTGACACAGATGATGAAAATGAACATGCATCGGTCCGCACTGCTTTAGATCATTATCGAGCAGAACCCGTCATGAGCATGGACACATGTCCCCTGGAATGGTGGTTGAAGCACGAAGGGACATATGAATCTTTAGCGCATCTGGCATGTAAATATCTTGCGACGCCAGCTTCAACAGTGCCATGAGAACACCTGTTCTCACTTTCAGGTGAACAAGAAGCAGGCAGCATTATCTTCTGCAAATGTAAACAAACTCGTTTGTCTGAGCGATTGGCTGAACAAGAAGTAGGACTGAGTGGACTTGCAGGCTCTAAAGTTTTACATTGTTTTGTTTTTGAATGCAGTTATTTCTTGTACATAATTCTACATTTGTAAGTTCAACTTTCATGATAAGGAGATTGCACAACAGTACTTGTATTAGGTGAATTGAAAAATACTATTTCTTTTGTTTTTTACAGTGCAAATATTTGTAATCAAAAATAAATATAAAGTGCGCACTGTACACTTTGTATTCTGTGTTATAATTGAAATCAACATATTTGAAAATGTAGATAACATCAAAAATATTTAAATAAATGGTATTCTATTATTGTTTAACAGTGCGATTAATCGGGATTAATTTTTTGATCATGCGATTAATCGTGATTACTTTTTTTAATCGCTTGACAGCCCTAATCAAAACAAAATATTATGACTTTTAAAAAAAATAGAAACAGGTTATTTTCAGCTGAAACTATCTGTCAAATTCCTCCTGATTTTGTGAATAGTTTCAGAGACCCCAAACATGCATTTTTTCATGACAAAATTATTTGCCAATTTTTTTTTTGCCCAGCTCTAATCCAGCACTGGCTGCTGTCCCAGAAAGAATACAGAGCTAGATGAACCTTCCTCCATTGCCAGACAGTGACCCTGACTCAGATGAGTCATCAGTGGCTGTTCTGCTTGTGATTCAGAGTTCTCGTACCTAGATCTGTGCAAAACATGTCAGCTGAGCTTACAGAGGGTTATGTGAACATTTTCTCTGAGTTTCCAGTCTGAAAGAAACTCTCAGACCAGGAAGGTTGAGTGTGGCACCATCATAATTGAAAGCTCAGACCATGGCTAATTTTTATAAATCCCTTTGTCTCTTTTTGTGCCAGTGGTGGATTTTTCAGTTCAAAATAAAATTAGCCCATAAGAGTTGAATCATGAAGAGGCAGAGGCACCCTGGTTTAGGGGGCAGGCACACAAGAAGCGACTGGGGGAGGCATTATGTTTTCATAAAGCATGTTTCCAGATGTTTTGTACTTGTATGAAAGGCATAATATTGAAATATGGAAAGAGTAAAATGATCAATAATGCAAAACAAGAAGAGGTGTTCAATAAATGTTTCTGTTCTATATTTGGGGAAAAACAGATAATGTAGTTTCATCATATAACAGTGATAACACTTTCATTCTCACTAGCATCTCAGGAAATGATAAACAGCAGCTACTCAGGATAGACATTTTTCAGTAAGCAGGTCCAAATAACTTATATCCAAGAGTTTCAAAAGAGCTGGCTGAGGAGCTTTCTGGATCATTAATGTTGCTATTCAATGAGTCTTGGAACACAGGGGAAGTTCCATAAGACTGGAAGAAAGCTAATATCATGCCAATAGTTAAAAGTGGTAAACGGGATGATCCGGGTAATTATAAGTCTGTCAGTCTGACATCAATCCCAGGCAAGATAATGGAGCGTCTGATACAGAACTCAAGTAATAAAGAATTAAAGGAGGATAATATAATTAATGTCAATCAACATGGGTTTATGGAAAATAGATCCTGTCAAATTAATTTATATTTTTTGATGAGATGACATGTCTGGTTGATAAGGGTAATAGTGTTGGTATACTATACTTAGACTTCTGTAAGGTGTTTGATTTGGTATTGCATAACACTTTGACAAAAAAACTAGAGCAATATCAATTGAACATGGCACACATTAAATGGATTAAAAGCTGCCTAACTCATAGGTGTCAAAATGTAATTGAAAACTGTGAATGATTATTGATCGTATTTCTAGTGAGGGCCCCTCAAGGATCAGTTCTTGGCCCTATGCTATTTAACATTTTTATCAATGACTTGGAAGACAACATAAAATCACCACTGATAAAGTTTGCAGATGGCACAAAATTGGAGGAGTGGCAAATAATGAAGAGAACAGGTCACTGATTCAGAGTGAGCTGGACGGCTTGGTAAAGTGGGTGTAAGCAGACAGTATGTGTTTTAATATGGCTAGATGTAAACACCTGCACATCTCTGAACAAAGGACTTAGGCCATACTTACTGGATGGGGACTGTATCCTGGAATGGAGAAAAAGATTTGGGGGTCATGGTGGATAATCAGCTGAACATGAGCTCCCAGTGCAACGCTGTGGACAAAAAGGTTAACACGCTCCTTGGATGCATAAACAGGGGAATCTCGAATAGGAGGAATTAGATGATTGTACCTCTGTATTTGGCACTGGCGCGACTGCTGCTGGAATCCTGTGTCCAGTTCTGGTGTCCACAATTGAAGGAGGTTGATAAATTGGAGAGGGTTCAGAGAAGAGCCACAAGCATGATTAAAAGATTAGAAAACCTGCCTTAGCGTGATAGACCCAAGGAGCTCAATCTATTTAGCTGAACAAAGAGACAGTTAAGGGGTGACTTGATCACAGTCTATAAGCACCTACATGGGGACCAAATATTTGATAGTGGGCTCTTCCATTTAGCAGAGAAAGGTCTAACATGAAGGTGAAGACAGACAAATTCAGACTGGAAATCAGGTGTCCATTTTTAACAATGAGGGTATTTAGCCACTGGAACAGCTTACCAAAGTTTGTGGTGGATTCTCCATCACTGACCATTTTTAAATCCAGATTGGCTGTTTCTCTAAAAGAGCGGCTCTAGGAGTTATTTGGGGGCAGTTCTCTGGCCTGTGTTACACAGGGGGTCAGACCAGATGATCACATTGTTCCCTTCTATCCCTACGAATAAACTCCTCTCAGGACTAGCTGATGCACAGAGGTAGGTTAGACCTTGGCAACTCTGCCAGCCCTCAAGCCACCTCTCCTGTGGGCTTGGCAGCACTATGCCAGCAATAACCTCCCAGTCCGGGTCCACAGACTTGCACTACATCACTCTAACACTAGCAGTGTTGGAGCTCGGGCTCTGGAGCCGTAGGGGGTGGGGTGGATTGACACTCCAAGCTCCAGCCCGGGATGCAATATCGAAGCGCCGTCTATCAGCTGTCTCCTTCACGGGCACATTGGGAGTGGAAGAGCATCGCTGCCTCTTCCCATTCCACCACTCCCAGCACAGAAATCCCCCATAGTGCAGTGTGTCCAGCTGTTGTATTTGGAGCCAGGCCAGCTGGACCTGTGCTCCTATGACCTGTCACATGCTCAGCATGCTTGGACCTGGTCGGTCGTTGCACGGGAGAACCTCCTTGGAAGACTCAGATGCTCCTGATTAGGATTCAGTGGGTTCTAGCCAACCGCCACCTCACCCCGCATAGTGTTAAAGGGGTGTCCTATTGTGGAGCTTGCTGGGCGGGGGAAGGGCTCCCAACACACCACCCCAGAGACAGCCACAGTCTGACTCTTAGCACTTCATGTAACTGCAGACACTAGCCCCGGCCCTGGCTGTGATTGCTAAGTCTCTATGTTTGCCATCAGAGCGATGAAAATACTGCAACAGGCACCTTTGGCTCACGTCCCTTTCATATGGGATGTAAAATTAAGCCTGGAATGTTATAGCAGGCGACGATCAACAAAATCTGGCTTTATGGCTGAAAAAACCAGAAATGGCCTCGTTTGTGAGTGAGGAGTGTCCTAGCATGACCTATATCCCAGTATAATTACAGGCATGAGATTGTGTCAGGCTCAGGAACAGCTGCTCACCGGCACTGTAGTCCTGCTTTATGGTTTCTGAGCAGTCACTGAGCATATGCATACTCCGAAGCTGTAATAGGTTCAGAGATATTGATAAAAAACACCCCAGCGGAAGGACGTGGGGCTGATCTGCAGTGAAATAACCCTGGGTGGAAACAGCTGAAGTGTAATAACCATTGAATAAAATACCGCTTGACTGTGAGCAGCATCTTTCCTACAAACCGCATCCCAAAGCGCTTTGGAGGGTAAGTAACGTTGCTGCGGAGTCAAACAAAACAGGTATAAAGAAAAAACTAGCAGCGAGAGAAAGTCACTGGAAGGCACAGCCAGCCCAAAAAGGTGCTGGCCGCTGAGTTCTGAAAATCCGGGGTCAGCTGGGAAGGGAGGAGGGGATGCACACGTGGTTCCAGGTGGCAGAGAAGGGTCTTGCGCCAGCAGTGGGGAGCAGGGCCGGCGCAACCTAGGGCGCTGCTATTTGGGGGGCGCCAGCGCCCCGGCAGTCCGTGGAATTTTGGGGGCGGGACCTTCCGCCGCCTAGGGCGCCGGAAAAGCTGGCGGCGCTCCTGGTGGGGAGGTGGCATCCAGGGACAGAGTGAAGCGAGTGGATGGAGATGCGACGGGGAATGGGTCTCTCCTCCCACGACTCCCGGGCCGACACAGCTGAGCTTGCTCAGGGTTGTGGTCATTGGACGCTGGTCTAGGTCAGCAGCAAATCACTTCCTCCCCCACCCTGACGGGGGAAAATTTGTGACTCAGAGGGTGACTCTGCATCACAGCCCCTCTTCGGGGAGGCTGATCATTCATCCTTGCTCAGGGGTGTGCCTAACCTCACAATTTAGCCCACGCTGGGTGATTATGCCCCCCACACTCACATCGGCAGGTTAAATTCCACCCCTTGGCATCTTGAGTTCTGCTCCTCAGTACCAGCGAATGGGACGCTTTGTTTGGCTTGGTGCTATCTGCAGCCAGGATCTCTGTTTACAGGAACACTGTCCGCTGATCTCCCATTACAATGGCTGTCAGAGACAGCAGGCCTGGCCCCGAGCACAAAAGACAGTCAAGGTGTAATGGACTTGTTAAAGGCCGGCTTTAAAACATGTACACGTGTTGTATGAACTGGAGGGGAGGCTGTTCCTGCCCCTTCCTTCAAGGCCTCTGCTGTGGCAGGAACAGATGTGTCCTTGAGATTACAGTCTACCGTACTGGTAGGCGAAATACACAGCTTGCAACCAGCACCAGCTACTCTTCATTATTCTATGTGTTGCAGGAGAACTTAGACACTCCAGCTGAGATCTGGGCCCCGCTGCGCTCGGTGCTGTCCATGGCCCAAAGCGCTACATGCTAAACAAAGAAAGGAAATGCTATTCTCTTCATTTTACAGATGGGGAACAGAGGCAGAGAAATTTGACTGAGCCTATACAGGAAGTCATTGGCAAAGTAAGGAACCGAACCAAGCATCCCATCCCAGTGCCAGCGAAACCCACACACCTCCTGGGTGTAGTGTTCTGTCCCATCAGTGCACCGAGACCAATTAAAGAGAGAGATACAATGAGTCTGCTCCAGCCTTAGCTAACACCCTGCTGGCTTTTAGCTCATTTGGTAGAGGCTCATGCACTAAGATCCAAAGGTCCCCGGTTTGATCCCACCACCGATGACCGGGGTCTGTCGGTGTTACCATAAAACCATCCTTCTTCTACGCCGAGCCTCTTCCATCCAACGATCTCAAAGTGCTTCACAAGCATTGCATAATTAAGCCCCACAATACCTGCAGAAAGTGAGGAATAGATCCACTTCGTAGGTGAGAGACAGGGAGGTTCTGACTTGCCCCAGTCAGTGACAGAGACGGGAATGGGTTGGTCTGGTGGTTAGAGCTTAGGAATGGAATCCAGGAACTCCTGAATTCTAATGCTGGCACCCGTGTAATCCTGGACAAATCAACTGCTGCTCCTTGGTAGCTCGTGCTGCAAAATGGGGATAACAACAGGCAGTAACCTCTCACACAGGAGTGCCACACGAGGGATAACAGGTTGATGCTTGTACAACGTGCTGAGCATAGAAAGGCCTGTATACATGCTAAGTATCATTAGCTACTAGACTATACCATCTCCCCTGGGAGTGCCCTACCGCACTACCGTATTTGGGACTCCCATTCTACTGACAAAGATTAAAAACACATTGAAATTTAATAAAGACAAGTGCAAAGTACTACACCTAAGAAGGAAAAATCAAATGAACAACTACGCAATGGGCAATAACCGGCAAGGTCAGAGTGCTGCTGAATAGGAGCTGGGGGTTTATAGTGGAGCACAAATTGAATAGACATTAACAAGGTGATGCAGTTGGGAAAAAAGGCTAATCTCATGCTGGGGTACATTAAGAGGAGGGTTGTATGTAAGACACGGGAGGTCATTGCCCTGCTCTCCTTGGCACAGGTGAGGATTTAGCTGGAGAACTGCATCAGATTCTGGGTGCTATACTCTAGGAAATATCCTGATAAACTGAAGAGAGAGTCCAGAGGAGAGCAACAAAATTGATAAACGGTTTAGAAAACCTGAACTATGAGGAAAGGTTAAAAAACCTGGACATGTTTAGTCTTGAAAAGGAGACTGAGGGGGGACTGATAACAAGTCTTCAAATATATGAAGGGCTCTTATTAAGAGGACGGTGATCAATTGTACTCCATGTCCACTTAAGGTAGGACAAGAAGTAATGGGCTTAATCTGCAGCAAGGGAGATTTAGCTTAGATGTTAGGAAAACCTTTCTAACTTGAAGGGTAGTTACATTCTGGACTGGGCGTCCAAGGGAGGTTGTGGAATTCCTGTCACTGGAGGTTTTGAAGAACAGGTTGGACAAACACCTGTCGGGGTGCTCTAGGCTTCCTTGGTCCTGCCTGAGCACTGGGGGATGGACTTGATGACCTCTCGAGGTCCCTTCCAGCCCTGCATTTCTATGATGCTATGAAAGAGAACTATCTATGCAATAACATGAATCCTACGCAGTTTCCATGGAGCCCCCAATGGGTCTAACCTCTGTTCCTCAACTGATAGATCAATTTCAGATCTGTTGGCCATTGGATCCATGTGAAGGATGCATGGCCATGTTTTTCTCCAGTTGCCTATATACTGGCAAGGAAAGAACCCACCTTCTCTATTGCACATTCTAAGTGCCTTTCTGACATCATCGTTACCCAGGGGCCAGTTATGACCTATGGCAATCCCAAAAACCATACAAAGCAGCTGGGGCATACTAGTGAATCTAGCCCATATAAAATGTACAGTGACCAGATGACTTGATTTGAGCTGGTTAATTTTTGAGACCACAAATTGTTGATGGTATTTTTGCATGAGTTAATCCAGCTACCACCTCTGCCATGGCCTCACTCACTGCCTTGATTCAATTAATTGAATCACAGCCTCCTATCTTGACCTGGATGGCGTGCATCCATCACCATTCTCTGAGATTGTCCCATCTGTAATATGGATGTTTTAAGAACAAAGAAAGAACTTTTGCATGGTGCCTCCTTAAAGGAATCATGCACAGGGTTTGCATTTTGCCCAGCAAATCCTAGACCCATCATGATTCAGCCAAGCTCTGTGGCTGAGGCTTAAGTATAACTGGAAGGAGAAGTGATTCTTCCCCAAGTGGCTTCATAATGCCCTCCTGTGCCCCCTGTCATTTCTCTTCTTCCCCTCCCCTTACTCTTTTCCTTTTCTTCTGTGTGTCTTTACAAGATACTAGTTAACTCTGTGAAGCCCACATCAGTGGCTGAGCTGAAGAGAACATGGGGCAGTCTCTGTCCCTGAGCTGTCGGGCTCTATCTGTTGCATATTGACTGCTGAGTTATAATCCACATTCAGCATTATCGCAGCATCTCATTCAGCTAGAATATTAGAGGGTCAGCTAGATGATCAAAGAGCTAGATATTTCCAATTGATACCAGGTATTCAGCATGGAAATTATGGATGATACCTCCTCTCAAGACCAGCTGATGCAAGGGAACATAGAGGCATATGGGACACCCTGTGAATGGCAGCTTGGCCCAATCTGTAAGGTACATCAAGTTCTCCACAAAGAGTTCTCCCACCATCCAATGAAGACAGATGATCCTTGTTGGGGATTCAATACTCAGAAGAATTGGAAGAACATTCTGCAAGGGACAGGCAGATAGGACGCTGGGCTGCCTTCCCAGAACCAAGAGATGAGATGTCATTCTGAGATTGAATAGGCTTTTGAAGTCGGTGGGAAAGGATCCATTGGTGATGGCTCATATTGGCACTGACGACACTGCATTGCAGGATCTCTCACAGAGAGCAGATGACGTCTGGGAACTCAGATGCATGCTGAAGAAGAAGAATGTCCATGTGAGCTTTCCTGAGATCCTTCCTGGTCCATGAGCAAAGGAAGGTGAAAGATTCTGGAAGTGAACCACTGTCCAAGTCAGTGAGGTAGGTTGTAGGGGGTTGGTTTTGTGGAACATTGGCCCATCTTCTATGGGGAGAGGGGGCTGTAGAGTCTGGATGGCCTCCACCTCAGTAGAATAGGGAACAATCTTCTCAGTGACAAGCTGGCTAAAATAGACAGGAGGACATTAAACTAACAAGAGGAGAGTAAGAAGAGGGAAGATTTGAGGACTCAGCACAAAATTGAGATGTTGAGTGTAGAATTAATCAAATAATCAGAGGACATAACGAGAAGACATTCTTTAAATGCCAGTGCTAGGAGCCTCAGTAACAAAAAAGATAAATTGGAATTGCTCATTTATGAGCATACATTTGATCCTGTGAGCGTTACTGAAATCCAATAGTATTGACTGCATACCTGGAATGTTAAAATCAATGGTTATAACTTATTTAGAAACTCTATGACCCTAACACTTTGCAGGACTACTTTGGAACTGTGGTGTATCCTGGAGTCAGCACAGAATTCTTGCAGGGGAAAAGATGAATGTATGTACAGATCGGTGACCTTCCAATGCAGAGATGATAGAAACTCACTTTGAATGGGGGGGGGGGGTTAAAGGGAGAGCGGAGTGGGTGCTCTCTGCCTGTGGAGTGACGGGAGCTGAGACTCAGCAGGGGGGAGTGAGCGAGCCCCGAAATGACTGGGGCTCGGGAGAGAGAGCATCTTCCCGGTGCGTGGGGCCCAGGCCAGAGAGTGGAAGGACCTTACCCCGGACTGTGGGGGCGAGTGAGGTGGATCTCAGCTAAGGTGCATGGAGGGAGCTGCAGGATCTGTGCCTGGGAGATGGGGGAGACATGCCATGGTCAGTGGAACCCATGCTTTTTACAGGGCCTGCTATGGATGGGACCCCAGGAAAGCACTGAATGTGAGGAGTTGGGCTGATAGCAACTCAGCCACATGGCCAGAGCAGCGCTCAGGGCTTAACAAAGCTCCAGCGGTTCAGATTAACCGGCATTCAGCTTCCCTCAGTGCTAATGAGACACAGCAGCAGCGTCTGAGCAGGGAGTTCTCTGCAGCGCAGCAGCATGAGCTGGGGGACTCAGCCTGGAGCCCCCTGGAGCTCAGGATCTTGCTGACACAAGGCCAGCCCAGCCATGGGCCTGCTGGAAGGAGGAGTTCCAGCTGCTCACAGACCTGGCCATGCAGGGGGATGACACTGGCAGGGAAGCAGAACTGTTACGTAACTTTTCCTCAAGCCTCAGAGCAGTCCTAAGAGCCCTGGGCACCTGCTGCTCCCCAAAGCCAAACCAAACGGTGGAGCGACATGGATTTTTCACTGGAGACCAATCCAAAGTGGAGGGAACAGACCCTGGTGTTACAGCCTGATGCACACTGGCTGCTACTTGCAATCTTGGAGACTGTGTGCTTTCTCCCCTGCTGCCCCTGGCTCTTGGGAGGAGCTCCACGTCAACGCCTGCACATCTAACTCACTGGCTTCCTTCAAAATCCTCCTTAAAACTCTCCTCTGCCGTGATGGCCACCATAACCTTAACCGCCAGGCTGCTGGTGTGCTGAGACCACAGCCTAGCGTGCTGACTGCTTTTGTCGCACTGTTTCTTTGTCCTCCCCAGTCTGTCTGCATCCTTCTGTTGTCGCTTGTCTTATACATTGATTGGAAGCTCTGTGGGGCAGTGTAGCGGCGTGGTTACCCCACTCCAGCCCTGAAGGGGTTAAAACCAGCCCTGGGAAAAAGGGCTGCTCCGGGGAGCCAATAGGGTAGGCTGATTGGGGAAGCAGCCACAGCTGGCCCTATAAAAGGGCTGTGAGGCAGGTGCTGAGGGAGTCTCTCTCCCTGGAGAAAGACGGACCGGGCTGCCTGGGAGCTGAGCAGGGTATCTGAGGCTGAGCAGTGCTGGGGAAGAGCAAGGGAGCGGGGGAGCTCCAGCCTGGCAACTCCCCAGGCTGAGGCCTTGGTGAAGGCCCAAAGCAGGTACTGGGGTTGCAGAGGTGCAGCCCAGGGTTAGGCAAAGGCAGCAGGTCCAAAGCTCCCTTGTCAGTGATGAGTGGTTTACAGACTGCAGTCTGCCCCAGTGAGTGGGGGCTAGATGGTGACTGGCAGTAGCCACTGAGGCAAGGTGGGGATAGAGGGTTGGGGGTTCCCCTGGGAGGGGAGACCCAGAGATTGCGGGGGTACTGCAGAGGGCAGAACCCCGAGGGAAGGGGCACCGGGGTCCAGGAGGACACGGGGGCCTGAGGCAAGCGGGACATCGGCCAGCAGAGGGTGCTCCGGGGCTGGAGAGCTAATTCCCAGGACGACCAGCAGGAGGCGCCGTGGCGGTGAGTTTTCACATCGCTACAGGCAGGGACTGTCTTTTTGGTCTGTGTCTGTACAGCACCTAGCGCCCTGGGCTGGGATTGGGGCTCCTATGCACTGTACACAAACAATAAAATAATCGCAACTAGTATTAGCTCTCAGAGGATTGGACCAGAATAGTTTTAAGTGAAGGGAAATGTAAGGTTCAAGTAGGGAAAAAAAAATAACCCTGAGAATTGTTACTAATTTGTCTTCTGAAATGTGACAGAGTTAGTAAGGCTACAATAATAATTCAGTGCTCCCACAACCAAACCCCAGCCAGCCAATTTCCCTTGCTCCGCCTGCACAAGCTGCCAGCTGGGAGAATGTTCTGGGAACTGCTAGGCAGATTATTAGCCCACCAAGCATCTACTTCAAAACTTCTCTCTCCGGAATGGAACAGAATGTACCATTGCCGTTGGCAGTGATCTCATTCGCACCTTTACATATTGACTCTGTCTCTGCTTGAAAAACGCCTCATCCTGGAGACTTCCGGGGCCTGATTCTGATCTCCCTCACATTAGCTTTACGCTGGTGTAACCCCATTGAAGTCAATGTAGTTACTCCTGATTTACACCCTTCTAAATGAGATCAGAACTGGCTTCCAAATGTGCATGAATTTCAGGGATTCTTGGTAAGGGGAATAAAGCCTTTTGGTTCGAGGAGAAGTGCCCTTCAGTTGTGTGCTTGGACAAGGTACTAAACTCAACCACTCAGCCATGGGTCATTTCTCTGCTGGAGCTGGGTTTATGCAGGGAAGTATCCAAATGTGTAATCAGCTGCTCAAGAGATCACCAGTGTGTGGGAAGATGGCCTGACCATGGTGAAACTGGGTATAAACAACCTAAGCCAACATCATAACGGTCTGGAGGTTAAAGGAGAGGAAAGCTTGGGAATTCACTGACTCCCATCCATCACCATAGTATAAAATAAAATAAAAAATAAAATAAAATATGGAGATATACCTATCTCATAGAGCTAGAAGGGACCCCGAAGGGTCATCGAGTCCAGCCCCCTGTCTTCACTAGCAGGACCAATTTTGCCCCAGATCCCTAAGTGGCCCCCTCAAGGATTGAACTCAGAGTTCAGGCAACAGCAACTGCAAGCTGGAAGCAATGATCTGCTTTGTGAAGGAACAACTCAGTGAAACAAGTCTACCGCTAGGACCGCAGGCTGGGAACTTGCTGCTTTATTCAACTGCACCACAACAGATGGGGGTTGGGAGAAATAATCTCCCACTAACTAAAACAGGTCGGAAGGAAGGAGGTGGAGCATGGCTCCATCCCAGAACACCTTGGGTAGCCTCATTAACCCTATCATGACCACTTTACTATAATATACAAATAAGCATTCTTCCTTGCTTCCAAATCCCTGTATCTCATACTGAAAATTGTTCCTCGGAAATCAGAGGTGTTGGTAGAAAAGCTGAACCACCACCAACAAAACCACCTATGGCAGGTGTGACGTTAAAGGACCCAGATGCATGCTAATGACCGAGAAACCCCCGCGCCTCTTGGTTGTCTTCTAAGCCCAGCTGGTGGCCAAGAGTATTACCATCGGATGGGCCATTTATGGCTTATGTTCAAACGAGTTTGGTGGGGCTGAGTCCAGTGAAAAGGCGTCACAAAAACTCACCTCAACTGCCAGCCTCAGCAGAGATGCCATAGAGCGGTAGTGCCCAAACGTTTTCTGTTGTGACCCCCTTACCCATAATGGAACCTGTCTGCGTGCCCCCCACCCCCGAACTGCTGTCGGGAGCTGCGGCTGGGAGCAGGGCCAGGAGCCGGGGCTCGCGGTTGGGGGCCAGGGCCTGCAGTTAGGGGCTAGGGGCCGGGGCCAGGAACTGAGGCCAGGAGCCAGGGCTAGGAGCTGAGGCCGGGAATGGAGCCAGAAGCTGGGGCTAAAGTTGGGAGCGGTGCCATGGGTGGGGCCAGAGCAGAGCTGGAGGCAGGACCGGAGTGAAGTTGGAGGCAAAGCAGGGCTCCTTCCCCATCTCCAATGAGGCCACGCCCCACAGTTTGTGGAGCACTACCATAGACTGAACGGGCCTTGGAGACTCAACGGTCCTCTATCCTTTAGGTTGGTCCAGCCAATTAAGGACTGGGATGGTACCGTTGGGATTAGCGGTACTACCCAGTGGCCCCAAACAAGATCTGGATCCCATTGTGCTAGGTGCTGTGGAAACACATAGTTAGTCCCTGCCTTGAAGTTCAGTCACAATAGACAAGACAGAAAAGGGAAATGGAGGCACAGAGCCGTGAAGTGATTTGCCCAATGCCACCCCAACAGTCAGTGGCAGAGCTGGGAATAAAAGTGCCCAATTCATTTCCCCATCCAGTACCCTCGATCCCACTCAATGCTAGGGAGAGATACATGCTGTTGTCTGGGCCGTGGATAAGTGCTGGAGTATAGAGCCCACAGATGCCTATCCAGCACCTTCCCCCATCACTACAATGTTGCAGTGTGTTTTAAGGATGAGGCAAACAAACTCAATAGAGAAGCCCTGGTCCTATTGCCCACCAATGTCAATAGCCGTTGGATGAAGTCACCTGCGGCGATTGGTGCTGCTTTGGCGCCCCCTACTGGAAGATGCCCTGTCTAGACCAGGGGTCGGCAACCTTTCAGAAGTGCTGTGCCGAGTTTTCATTTATTCACTCCAATTTAAGGTTTCGCGTGCCGGTCATACATTTTAACGTTTTTAGAAGGTCTCTTTCTATAAGTCTATAATATATAACTCAACTATTGTTGTATGTAAAGTAAATAAGGCTTTTAAAATGTTTAAGAAGCTTCATTTAAAATTAAATTAAAATGCAGAGCCCCCCGGACTGGTGTCCAGGACCCGGGCAGTGTGAGTGGCACTGAAAATCAGCTCGCGTGCCGCCTTCGGCACACGTGCCATAGGTTGCCTACTCCTGGTCTAGACAGACCCAAAGGTGCTGCCCCTGCAGAGCTCCTTCCGTTGATGTTAAGTTCTCGTGTGTTTCCCAAGTGGGGGAATACCCCTCGGGAAGGGCTGCCTGCAGCCCGCTCTCTTCCCTTCACCCTCTGCCCAGGGACACACTCAGATCTTCCCAGTCACTAGCTGCATGGAACTGGTGCAGTCTGTTCTTCCTTTGTAGCTTTAGCAAGCTCCGTCTGTCCCAGGGAGCGGGGAAGGGAACCAGAAACCTGTCACTGTTTAACAATGGACTGCTGGTTCTGTCAAAAAAAAAAAGGGAGAGGACTGGGGGTGCCACAGACAAGCTGGGTAATCGAATATTGACTGATGCCCCGGCACAGCCGCATGAGGCCATTAATCACTCCCATTGTCCGCTTTGATTTATTCTTAAAGAGCGCAGCGAGGAGAGACTAGCTGGAGAGGGAATGCGTTCAGTTCCGCACGTGTCAGGCTGAGCGAGCCGTGTGGGACAGGAACGGGCAGCGGACCGGGTTGGAAGGAAATATACAACTCAAAGCCCCCCCCCCCCAACAAAGAACACCTCTGAGACGAAACAGGGGAGAGGCTCCGAGCCTGCGATGCTGCTGAGCAAGATTTTACCAGCTTGCTGCCAAACGCTATCGGTTTTCAAGGGACAAAGATACTATTTTTAAACCGTCCTGCACGGCTGTAACGCTGGGAATTTGCCCTGATTTCCGCCCTGAGGAGAGCGGCCTAGACCCTAGAGGACAAAGGCAAAATTCCTTTCTGCACCCGTGTCATAGAATCATAGAATATCAGGGTTGGAAGGGAACTCAGGAGATCATCTAGTCCAACCCCCTGCTCAAAGCAGGACCAATCCCCAACTAAATCATCCCAGCCAGGGCTTTGTCAAGCCAGGCCTTAAAAACCTCTAAGGAAGGAGATTCCACCACCTCCCTAGGTAACCCATTCCAGTGCTTCACCACCCTCCTAGTGAAAAAGTTTTTTCCTAATATCCAATCTAAACCTCCCCCACTGCAACTTGAGACCATTACTCCTTGTTCTGTCATCTGGTACCACTGAGAACAGTCTAGATCCATCCTCTTTGGAACCCCCTTTCAGGTAGTTGAAAGCAGCTATCAAATCCCCCCTCATTCTTCTCTTCTGCAGACTAAACAATCCCAGTTCCCTCAGCCTCTCCTCATAACTCATGTGCTCCAGCCCCCTAATCATTTTTGTTGCCCTCCACTGGACTCTTTTGTGTAGTTTGTTCCAGGAGGGCTGTATAAAAGGGAGCGATTACTTCATGTATTACAGTAGCATGCAGACACCCCAGCAGAGATCGGGGCCCCAGGCTGGACACACACACACAGATAAATAAGTAAGGGGGGGTGGTGGTAAAGGAGAGCCACAGAATAGGCAGTGACTTGCTCCAGGGCATGAAGCAACTGAGCTAGGAAGAGACCCCAGGTCTGCTGAGTCCCAGGGTAGTGCCCTATCCACTGGATCAGAGGTTTTCAAAATGTGGGGGCTCCAGGAGGTGCGAGGACCTGCCGAGGCCAGGAGGAGGCTCTGCATGGGTGGTCTTGGCTGCCAGGACCTCTCCCCCAATGCTGCAGCAGCCACACATCAGCAGTTCCACTCCTCTGCTGGGGGGGGGGGCAGGGGCTGTGTGAGCAAGGCTGCCCCCCGGGAATACTGACCCCTCTTCTGGACAGAGCCCCCTCTGGACTCTGTTTATTCAGCGCAGCCCCAGGGCACAGACCCCATCCGCTTCCTCCCTCAGGACAGAGCCTGCGCAGGGGAAGCAGACAGGGCTGAGCTGAAGGGCCGGGGTGAGTAAGGGGCTGTGTCCAGCTGTCACTCCTCTCCTGACCCTGCCCATCAGTGCAGCCCTGTTCACTTGCCCTGTGGAGGGAGGGAACGAGAGGCAGGGAACTGGGTCCTGGCAGCTGAGACCACCTGACCACTGCATGGAGTGGAAGACTTTCTCAACTGCCACATGAAGAGGTCCCCTCCTCATCTCTATAGGTACCAGGCATCCCAGCCCCCAGGGGTACAGGTATCCCTTGCCCACTGCCCCAGATCCCCATGGTCACAGGGCATACCCTCCCTCCCACTTCCAGCCCCCATGGGTACAGGGCATCTCCTCTCCCCACCTCGGGCACCCCTCCCTCTGTCCCAATGTGTACAGGGCCGAGCTCCTGTTTCTTAGAAAGAGGGGTGCACCCATGGGACATGAAACTCCAAAGCAGGGACTCCACACATAAAAGTTTGGGAACTTCTGCATTAGATCATACTGCCTCCCTGCAGCCCTGCCGTTGTGTATGTCTAGAGAGAGACCACTGCATGAGGACAGGGCACGGTGTACTGACACAAGCTGCTATTCAATGGGTTGACCCCAGCCAGGCGGGAGATTCACACGGGAGGTTGTCCCTTCGTGGCTGTAACGGGGGCAAATCCCCCGCGCAGACAGGGCCTTCGCAAAACGACAGGACACCAGCTCTGACCCAACCGGAACGGCCCCGCTCAGCTTGCGCTGTGTGGACTCTGATTGCGATTTGCCTTCCTCTGAGCTGGTGTGAGAGAGCTCACAGGGCAGGGGGGCAAAGACCAGCCAGCTTCCTCGTGGTTACACTTCTCTGCACCCAGCACCCCACAAAGGAAATAGCCAGAGCTCCAGCCACGCTCCCTTTCCCCAGCCGCCTCGGCTTCATGCCCCAGGTGCCAGGGTCAGGGAACGCCCCGGTAGCCAGAAATTCTACACAGTGGCACACAAGAGCTTTAGGGACGTATCACTTCAGGGGGGGTGACAGCTTACGCTGTGGGCTCGCGTAGGGTCACATCACCCAGGCTTATTGCAAGCAGCTATTGGCTACCATGCTCGTACTCCAGCCTTCATCAGGGCCCAGCCCAGGCCCAAACTCACTCTGCCGGGTTCAGAAGGAAAACACATTAGCCACAGGGTCTCTGGAGTCTAGCAGTCACTGGATAGATCCTGCAGTCAGTCTCTGGGTATGTCTACATGATTCGAAACCCACAGCTGGCCTGACCTAGTTGACGTGAGCTTGGGTGGAGGAGCTGTCTAACTGCAATTGTGAACTTCCAGGATCAGGCTGGGGTCCGGGCTCCAGGACCCTGTGAGATGGGAGGGTCCCAGGGATGGCTACATGCAATTAAACAGCCCCCCAGCTGGAGCCCCACGAGCGGAGTCAGCAGGCCCGGGCCAGCCGCGGGTGTCTAATTGCAGTGTAGACATGTGGCCTGAATATCCCCTGGCCTCATCCAGGCTTTTCTTCAGGCAATCCTTGGATCTGGGCTCCAGCCCTAAAAAAAGGCCTGCCGGGATGCACTCCCGTTACTTTCAGGGAGCGATAGCAGTGTCCCGGAAGTACAGTCACATCATTTCAGCTCGCAAAGAGCGCCAGAATGGCCGTTCTGGAGCACTCTGGCCTGAGGTGAGCCCTGCTCTGGATAGGCCCTGGGCCTAGCCAGGCCTTCGTTCAAGGAGCTAGCCCAAGAGGTCCGGCCCTCTTCCCAGTCAGTCACTGCTGAGCTGGGCTTTCCCCTTTGTAACTGCTCCCATAGGCACTCCGGGGCGGGAGCACCCACGGAAAAAAAAGAGTGGGTGCTCAGCACCCACTGGTGGGCCCCACCGATCAGCTCCTCCCCTTCCCCTCCAGTTCCTCCCGCCCGCTGCGGATCAGCTGTCCCACGGCGGGCAAGAGGTGCTGGGGGGAGGCGGAGGACCGGGGGCAGGAAGAGGCGGAGCAAGGGTGGGGCACTTAGGGGAGAGGGCGGAATGGGGCGGGAAGAGGTGGGGTGAGGGAACAGCAGGGGCAGGAAGAGGCGGAGCAAGGGTGGGGCACTTGGGGGCGAGGGCAGAATGGGGCGGGAAGAGGTGGGGTGGGGGAACAGCAGGGGCAGGAAGAGATGGGGTGGGGGTGGGACCTTGGGGGAAGGGGTGGAGTGGGGGCAGGGCCTGGGGTGGAGCAGGTGTCAAGCTCCTCCAGGGAAATCAGGAAGTCGGCACCTGTGACTGCTCCTCCAGGCATGACAACTGTCCCATCTGTAGCAGTTTGAGTCCCCGGGCTCTCATTAACCCCTTCTTTGTCAGTGTGGGGGTCTATCCATCCCAACCCCGGGCCTGAGCCGAAGCCTCGAAAGACTCCCCTTGCCTTTGATGGGCTTTGGGTCCAGCTTGTAGTGTGGGCCATGATCGGCGAGTCAGTCCCACCTCCAGGTTCTCTCACGCTGTTGCTTGTTCTTAGAGCTGCTGTGGATAGGTTTCCATCGTTGCAGGGAAATGTTTAAATCACCCTCCCTCCACCCCACTGTCCACAACGGCAGCCCCAAACAACGCCAACCTGTTTTCACTGGGATTCTTCGGAAAAAAATCATGAAAGGGTTTGTGTCAATATCTGGTTCTCTAAAGTTGGTTATTGAAGAGAAGCTACATTTGGGGTCCGAATGACCAGCCAACATCCCTGCAAAATGCCATCCTGCCTCTTCCAAACTGTCGGCATAAGAAACATCCAACATCTATGGCAGGGGCCCAGCGGAGGCCTACGTGAATGAGCTGGCTTGGCGCCAGTCCTCTTTTAGACACGGGGGTGCACATCACAAAGCCACCGAGGGTCAGAGCTGCCAACTCTGCAGGCAGCCTCAGCAGAAAAGCCAAGGACGAGAGGCTTGACCCAGAGCCTGCTGAGCTCAGTGGGAATCTTTCCAATGACGTCAATGGGCTTCGGATCGGAAGCTCAACGTGCATGGAACCTGTTTCCCTTTTCAGCCCTGGAGCGTGTCGCTGGAGGTCAGGGTTGAGGCCCATTGACAGGTCAGTAGATGAAGCTTGCATCCCGCTGCCTGTGACATACCCATTCGACGGCTAGACAGAGGACTCTAATCCCATGCTATACCGTAGGACCTCAGAGTTACAAACACCAGCGTTAGGAACTGACCGGTCAACCACACACCTCATTTGGAACTGGAAGTACGCAATCAGGCACCAGCAGAGACAAAAAAAGCGCACATACAATCCAGTGCTGTGTTAAATGTAAACTACTAAAAAGAAAGGGAACGTTTAAAAAAAAAAAGATTTGACAAGGGAAGGAAACTGTTTCTGTGGTTGTTTCATTTAAATTAAGAGGCATTTTTCTTCTGCAGGGTAAAGTTTCAGAGCTGTATTAAGTCAAGGCTGAGTGGTAAACTTTTGAAAGAACAACCAAAGAACCCTAATGTTTTGTTCAGCGTTACGAACAACCTCCATTCCCGAGGTGGTTGTAACTCTGCCGTTCTACCCTGGATCAGTGATACTCAGACTGAGGCGCAAATCGCCAGTGGCTCGTTAGTGTGTCGCCAGCGGCTCTTTGCAGAACATGATAATAAAACACGGTGTGATTTCATTATTAACCGATCAAAGTTATTAACCAATCAGGATGCTTTTACTATGTTATTAACCAATTGTAGTTGCTAAAATATTAATACTTGGTCAGTCATTTTGCTGTGAGAATTATATATATATATACTAAATATTTCCCCTGTTGTACTGTTTAAATATGAATCTATAGTACTATAGTAAATGAAACAATGAATTCACACGACTGTGGCTCTTTGGGGTAATGCTGATCTCTAATTTGGCTCCTGAATCACTGAGGTCTGAGTATCACTGCGATAGCTGTATCACATGTTGGTATTAGACCAGTGCTAATAGGACATTGGGAAGCAATTCTTTTCCCACTCCCCATGTCTCCATCAGAAGGCAAATTGGCTTTTTAGGGGTTAAAGATTCAGCATTCTCGCCTTAAAAATAAACTTGGGCCTGTTTTTGTTGGTTATGGGAAAGATTTTTTTTAAAAATCTTAGATCTCGGGTTTATTTTCTCTCTCTCTTTCTTTCTTATGTGCCCTGAGAACCTAATTCCTGAGAAGTCGAAAGTATATAGACATTCTCATCTTGCGATACCAAGGAAGCAGTCTCCCTAGCAACAGAAACTATGGAGGCACTTGGATCTGATTAACTCCCCATCCCATTCAGGTGCCTTTCACTCCCTGTGAGGCCCTGGTTGAGGAATTAGCTGCCCTACATTTTGCTGTCAGCGCGCTGGGGGTCAGAGTTGCTTTTCAGTTAATCCTCAAGCTCACCTCTACTAGAAACCATCCAGCTGGCATGCAATTTCCTCATTCAAACTCCAGCGAATGAGAAATCTGCTTTGAGGCTGGAGTAAGGGCTCCCGCTGACAGCCCCGGAGATCAACGTCCTTGATTTATGCACAGAACAGGTGCAGCCTGGGCAGCAGCAATGCAAGCTTCCCATAGGCTGCCCCACCAATGGGCCTCCACCCTGACCTTCACCCTAGTAAGACCAGCTCTAGCCAGCGAGCAGTTCGGTCTCTGTGCTTGACACTGCCCAGAAGGATGCTGGTTAGCATGGCAGAGGGGTTTGCAGGGACAGAACTCAGACCCTCTTGTTCTAATAGCACGGGCTACTAAGTTGAGCTCCAGGAAAATCTCCTCTAGCTGGTGGCAGTATTGGCCATATGACACACAGTGCACTGACAGTGATTCCAGAACCAGCAGAGGGCTAGTGTGTATGAGCACTGCTGCCAGCTCATTACAGTACAGTAGTGGGGTGAGGTAGTTAGTTGGTATCTCAGGACTCGTGATCAACCTTTGGTAGTGAGAGAAGCTTTGAGACAGGGGAGAAAATATCAGGCATCTTCGCAAAACAAATACAGAGACTTCAGAAATCCATATCACCCCCCCACCCCCACTCAGTATACAGACTCGTTTGTTTCAATCTGCCCTCCATGTCTGGCAAACCCTCCACGCATTTGTCTTTCCTACCACGTAGGCTTCGTCTATATCCCCGTTCTGTCTCCAAACTCCTGTCCCTCATGTGGGACTGTCCTCCTCTCTCCCCACTTCCCACACACTCATCAGCACCGGAGCGAGAGAGCCTTCTCCTCGGCACCTGCAACAACCTCTTGGTATCTTTCAAGTCCGTAGACTCCCCAGCTCCACTTCAAATATCAGCTGAAAAAGTCTCTTTTCTTCCTCACATAGACAGTGCATTTGAATTTCTCCCTCCCTCTGCTTGTTATTTGGCTATATGCTAACTAGCTTCCATGAGCCAGTCGCTATGAAGGGTGGTGCCCAGAGATGAGTGACTTCTGGCTCAGCACCTACCCTTGGCCCAGAGCCACAGAAGGAAAGGGGAAGCAACCCGGCCACAGAATAACTTTGCTTCCTCGTCGGACCCCGCTGACAAAATCAAAGTTGTAGGGGAAGATTTTCAAAAGCCTCTAGTCATATTGGTGCCCTCAACCTGAGAAGTCTTTAAAGGCCCTTTCAAGCTGGACACCCCAGAAATGGACACGCTCTAAACCACTAGTCCTCTTTGCAAAGGTTGGCCCGGTTGCGTAGCAGTTGCAAATCCCTTTTATTCCTATAATGTCTGTACCACGGGAAAGCCATCAGCTGCATTTCCATCTTGCATCAATCATTAAAGCATGTTTAATAACTACCAAAAGGAGGTGGATAAGTGAAACTCAGGGTCAGAGCATCGTTTCTTCATTGAGATGTGAGGGGAGGAGGGAATGTTGCCCAGATCCAGGGAGAATCTAATGCCCTTTTTATAGCAAAGGCAATATTAATATCGTATACGAATGTGAACGTTCAGGATGGGAATCTCTGCAGACAGCAGCCCAACAGGCACCGTAATAACCTACGTCTCGTTTCCATAGAGACTTGGGCCGTTTTCGCCAGCAGCGAAATCATGATTGACACCGAACACCTTCTGTGAGGTAGAACCCCGGTGTCATAGAAACGGGCTATGAACGTGCAGTAAAGCCTCTCGCCGCAGGGTGTCGTTTTTGTTTCCCTAAGTCAATTGCGTGCCAGCGAAAGACGTGCTGGATCGACAGCTCTGGAGACGGAGGGCCCATCTTTCTTCCCCCAAACAGGTACAGCGCAGGCAAGCGGCCAGTCCTCACTGCGATGCTGGGAGAGGGGGGCGAGTGGGTGGGGAGACAGAGATGCCTGATTGCTTTTGCTGAACAGAATTGCGTGGGGGAATCCAGATTATGTGCTGACTTCACGGCGCGTGGGTGGTCCTGGAGGGCTCTTCCGTGTAAACAGGCAAAGATGGTCTCCTCATACCCCACTGCAGTGGCTGGTTTGCTTTCATTTCCAGTGTAAATTGGATGGTGCGGGGGAGGGGGAGGTGATTGGGAAGGGGGCAAGGGATTGTTCCATCTCTAGGTTGACAGTTCACACAGCAAATGAGTCAGACCTGAGAATCCAAACTCCCCCATGAGAGGGGCTGTGTGGGAGTGGGAGTTGCTGCATTGGATCTGCACGGCCCGCTCATGGTTTAGATCCGAAGTCCTGAGGGAGCCATTTCTGGATCCAGATCAGAGTAAGGGGAGGAAGGATGGGGGAAAACAAAATCCATAAGGCGCCTCTTCCTGGTGGTTCTCTCTCCTGGCCCCCATATCAAACCAGCTCTCCCTCCCTCTGCCCATGTCGCTGCCCCTAGCCCACCAGCCCTCCCGCCCCACCGGTCACCCTTGACTTCCAGCAGGGGCCTTCATTCTCTTCCCCCTGATGGGGGCAGGAAGGGAAAGGGGTGGTGGGGAATGCCACATAGTCTCACTGGGCCTTTCAGAGGGTTGATAGGTAAAGGCCACCCCTTCCCCACCCCCAGAACGTTCAGTATTGTCCTCTGCTCCCCACAGCAAAGCCTGCTCCAGCCATGGCACTGAGCTACAGGCCTCAGAGGCCCTACTCTGTGGTTCTCATGGTCCGCAGAGGGCTGGTGAGGGAAGGAGCCCTCTGATCCCTCCCCCAACAGGCCGGGAGGATGGAGAGGAGGAACAAGGGTCACTGCCCCACCCGCAGAAGACAGGGATGGTGAGGGGAGCAGAGAGGTTTGGCTGTGAAGAAGGTTAAATGTGGGGCTGGGTAAGAAGGAAGGGACCTGGGAAGATGGCCGGGGTGACATGGACCTGGGTGGGGTTGAGAAGGCCTAGGAGGAGGCATACCTGGGCACGCCGGACAATGGGAAAGATGCCGGGAAGAGCCCAGGCTGGGGGCCATGCCTAGCTTCCAGTCCCAAACGGAGCGGCAGACTGCGGGCACCGACAGAAAACACCCCTGGCTAACGGGGTGCTGCCTGCTGGGGCAGAGTCTGCAAAGCACCATGGCTTCTAGCTGCCCCTACCCTTCAGTACTGCTCCGGTTTCTTTGCCTCAGCTGGGGCTAGAACATGCCATGGCAGCACCTCACCCCACCGGGACCCTTTCCCCTCCATGTCCAGCCAGCTCTGCTGGTCAGTGCAGGATGGGGGCAGGGGCACAGCTAACCAACCGCTCCCCATCCCGTGCACAGAGGCGCACTAGCAGGAAGCTGCATCCACACTTAGGAAATTGCAGTTGTGACCGCCCCCCCGGTGCCAGGCAGAGCCATTACCTGACCTTTAGACAACACTCTCCAGCTCTGTCCTGGCACAAATTCCCTCCTGCTTCTCCTACAGCCCCGTAAATCTACCTAAGCCCTTGGTTCTTGGGTACATCCACACTGCATTGTAAACCTGGGTTTACAATTGCTGGACCTGGTCTCACGGCCTGGCTGACACGTCCATACTACACTGCGCAGCCCTTCTGACTCGTGTCTGTGGCTTGAGCTGCATCCACAAATGACAGGGCTTGGACCCGAGTCTCAGTGGTACTTGGGCTCTGATCCACCCTGCTAGCAGGGTCATAGTATGCGGGTCCGGAGCGCTGGCTGTCCTGACTCAGACTGATTTGTGTGTGGACGGAAGGAGGGCCGTGGGCTCAAACCCGAGTCAGAGCCTGGACTTAGTCTGCAGTATAGACATGCCCATTGTCTCCGGCATCCTCTTGTGGCTTCCTGGTCTGCCCCCACCCCATGTATCTTCCTTTGCCCCCAGCAGCCTCTGGCTTACATCCACTGAGGGGCTGCCCATTAAGTCACTGGGTGCAAGCTTTCTTTCCTTCCTCCTTCTAAAATGTCCGACAGTGACCCGGTAACAAACTGAAATCAACACCACACGAGTTCAAATCCCCACCCCGGTGACTCATCCCGCCAAGGCAGACTTAGTGCCTTAACTCCTAGGTATGGGCATCGTTATGACCAAGCCCTTTAAACTGCGCCTTATATCTAACCTGCGGCTGCGTGGATACAAAAGATCCCACAGCACATTTCAAAAGAGCATTATTAAGCCCCTTCCAACCTTTCCCACTGATTGCCATGTACTAGTTGGTTGTGACCCTCCATTCCAGAGGCGGCTGCATTTCAGTGGGGCTCCGTGTGTATAGGTTGTGTGGGATATAAAGGTCCTGTGTTACTGGGAATTGACAGGCCACCGTGTGGCTGGTTTGGGTCCCCTCCAGAAGCGATAGGAGCAGGCACTGAATAGAGCATAGTCAGTCATGCAAGCAATGGGCTCCTGTGGATAACACGGTAACTCTCTGTATAGACCTCATTGTGACATTGAGCTCCATAATGTTTTATGGAAATATGCTTATAAGTGTGAATATGATGTAACTGGAATATGCTTCATGCAAAAGGTCTCTTGTAAGGTATCATTGCAAAGTTTATAATCTACTGAATATATTCATCCTATTTGTATGAATGTATCATTCTTGTATCTGAAATTAGGAATATGAAGTATAACTCTGCGGTCCTATTGTAATTATGCAAAGTGTGGGCCATTAATGGTGGTTCAGAATCTTGATGGCTCCCATTGACTAGAACAATTGGTTGTAAATGGTTCTGTTTACTTGTCAGCCTTCCTTTGTACCTGTGTGCTAGCCAATGGGTAATGAAGTCTTACAATGACATGTGACCATGTCACATGATACTGGAATCCATTTTAAACCTGGGGCTTTTCCATTTAGAAGGAGGAGTGGGAACCCAGAGAGACAAAAGATTCCCGCCTTGTGCCAAATATATAAAAGGGGGTAGAAAAGAACAAAGGAGCTTCCAGTCATGAGAAAACCCCTAGTTTCCATCTAAGATGTCTGCTGGAACTGACAAGGACTGTACCAGGGGACAGGATTGGGCCCAGACTGGGAAGAAGTCTAGTCTGTGAAAGAAACTTATTGGAACATCTCTGAGGGTGAGATTTTACCTGTAATTAGTTTCTTAATGTATTAGGGTTAGGCTTGTGTGTTTTTGCTTTATTTTGCTTGGTGACTTACTTTGTTCTGTCTGTTATTACTTGGAACCACTTAAATCCTACGTTTTATACTTAATAAAATCACTTTTGTTTATTGATAAACCCAGAGTAAGTGATTAATACCGGGGGGAGCAAACAGCTGTGCATATCTCTCTATCAGTGTTATAGAGGGTGGACAATTTATGAGTTTACCCTGTATAAGCTTTATACAGAGAAAAACGGATTTATTTGGGGTTTGAATTCCATTGGGAACTGGGTGTCTGGGTGCTGGAGACAGGTAACCTGCTGAGCAGTTTTTGGTTAAAGTCTGCAGCTTTGGGGGCGTGGACCAGACCTGGGTCTGTGTTGCAGCAGGCTAGCGTTTCTGGCTCAACAAGGCAGGGCTTTGAGGTCCCAGGCTGGCAGGGAAAACGGGCTCAGAGGTAAATTCAGCACATCAGGTGACAGTCCCAAGGGGGTCTCTGTGACTGAACCCATCACACTCATCGTAATTGTCACATTATCTGAGTGCCTCACAAACATGAGCAGACCTTATCTTCATAACACTCCTGGGTGGTAGGGAAGTATTAGCCCCCTCATACTGATGATTAACAGAGACACAAGGTAGATTAAATGACTTGCACAAGATCATAAGGGAAATGGGTGGCAGAGCATGGCAAGGGAGCAGACCTGGGACTTGGGAGACAAAGGTTATGTTCCCTACTGTGCCCCACAACTTCCCACTGACCATGTGACCTTGGGCAAATAATCCAGTTGCTCTGTGCCTCAGTTTCCCAACTGGAACATGTGGGGAATTTCCCTTTGGTAATGTGAGGCTAATGTGTGTTGTGAGGCTTAGAGCTGTAAAGGTTTGAGGTGTTCAGATAGGATGGGCTGGCATCAGCACCCTAGATAACTATGAATGGAACCCAACTCTCCTGGGTTCCAGCCCAGTGCCCCATCCCTTCTTACTCTCAGTTCTTACATACAACACAGCATCCTACAATGTTACACCTCTTCTTCCCAAGAGACACCAACAAGGGGTGTCCCACTCCAGGCAATATACCCAATTCCTCCGGCACCTGTTGCACAGAGCTCCTCCCAAAAGCCAAGACACTCTCTCCCAAGCGACGACTGGTTGTGTGTCAGAAACAACCTTTGTTGGGTTTTTATTGCTTGGATTATTTGCTATTTCTCGACAAGCTCACACAAGTTCTCCCCGCATCCCACGAGAAGGCAGCGGTTTGGTGGGTGCGGGCTGCTGCGTCCCAGAAGCCAGAATGAAGCTCTCAGGTGGAGGCAACGGAATAGTTATTTTTCAATTCAAAGTTTGCCAGGGTTAATTCGAGGGATGTTTTAACTCCCCAGGCCCTAGATGTGATCTGCTGAAATAGAGCCCAGTAACGGACAAATTTGAGGAAATGCTAATGAAGGGAAGGGGGTGCGGGAATTGAGAGCGCGGGGAGGTAGCGGGGTGGCTGCTGGGTGCTACCAGGTGGACGGGGGAGCTGGCTGTGATCGTGCTGGGCAGTGGATAATGGGTATGCTGTCATGCAGGGTGTGGGTGCCAGATAGGAGGGTGTCACTGGTAGGGGGTGCTGGGTGTCGCCGCCCTGGGGAAGGTGCCACCCCAGGATAGCATGGAGCTGACACAGTGCTGCGGGCAGCGGGTGCTGCGGGAACCAGGAAGCTGAGTGGAGGGGGATGAAATCACCCCAGGATTCCTGCCTCTGTTGTGGAGATGAGATAACTCAGGAGGGTGGAGTCCGCGGGCAGAGGGAGAGCTTGAAGCAGCTCATGCCATCCTGGAAACTCACTTTAGTGTTGCCTTTGGCTGCCTTAGTGCCCAGCCATGCCAGGCCATCTTGCAAAGGTGGAGGGTCCCAGACGGTCCCAGAGCTCGGGCTCCAGCCCGAGCTCGGATGTCTAGACAGCAGTTTTTAGCCCCGCAGCCTGAGCCCTGCGAGTGCGAGTCTGCTGGCCCAGGCCAGCTGTGGGTTTTTTATCCCCACGTAGATGTACCCACAGAGTATGTGGTTCACTGGGGTGCGTGTACGGGACACCCCTAAAGACCGGCGGCCGTGGGTAATACAGCATGCAAAATGGGGAAAGCACTCCGGGCGACGAATTCCCAGGAGGGAACAACAGCACCAATGTTTTAGCTCCAGAACCAGGGACAGTAAATGCCTCTGGGAGGAGGGTGATGCTGATTCAGTCTCTAATACAGCTCTGGGTGGGTTTTATGAGAGAGGATTTTAACAGGAGCTGCTGTGGGTGTGTAGGGAGGAGGGATGTTTGCCCTCTAGTGGCTGGGCCCATGGGGAGGCTAAGGGACCTACATCAATAGTAGCCCTAGGAGGTCTCCTCTGCTCATGTTACCGCCTGTGTAGTTTTTGGCTCTGGAGGACCATGATTCTAGTCCCAGCTCCCCAGCAGCGTGTGTGACTTATACTGAAGAGCGTTTGTCTGCTGTCTGCAGCCCATGGATGCATTATGCTCTAGCAGCCTTTCCCCCTCAAAGGACCATGCAGGGAGGGCCAGGGGTTAACAAGGAGCTCCGCGGCACCACAAAAGTTGTGAGGCACAGTCAGTGTGAGTGAACTGGGCGCCTGTTCACTGAGAGCTTTGGAAAAGTTGGAAGATATTTGGAATCCCACCAGGCCGGGTGGGTGAGAAAATACAAACCTTCCCTCTCCCCATTGTTATTTTGTATCATGCCCCTCCCCTTATCCATCTCCTCTCTAAACTAACCAATCCCGAGCCGGTCAGCAGCCTCTCCGCATAGAGAAGCCTCTCCAGGTTTCTACCCACCCCTCTATTTCTGCTATGGGATGGGGTCACCAGAAATGAGCACAGTAGCTCCGGGGAGGGCGAGCCATTGATCCCATGTTATTCGTGGCTGTCAAAGCCATCTCGTGCGGTGAACTCCTTGCTCGTCCTGTCATAAAAGCCAATGCAAAACCAGCCACCTGGGCTTTCAAACTTTACTACAGAAATAGAGAGTTTGTTGCATGTTTTAACTGACGGCCCAGTCATGTTGTGAGGCCCTGTCCCAGGGCTGGGTGTTTTGGGTTAGGACCTGAGAGCGTCTCTCCTGCCCTAGTGTCACCCAGCACTCTCCCTATGGAGGGGCAGACGAGGCGTCTTATCTCACCTGGTGGGCCCTGATTGGCTACTGCTTCCTGACAACCCCTCTAGCCACTGGAGGACCAAGCCTTGTTGGTTCTGACAGTACCAGACCCTGAGTGACTTCTCTAGGCAGCGCTCAGTGGTCTAAACTCTGCCTCTCTTTTCCAGGTGACACTCTCCCTTCCGGTAGGGACGTCAGGGGTCAGAGAAAGCCTGGCATACCCTGTCACAGTGACTTACAGGTTGAAGAGGATAGAAGTCACACCAACATAGACTGCCTCTAGATGCCCACTGAATTTGGGCTGGTATCACAATGCAAGGCAGGGTCAGAGTTAAGGCCACTATTTTAACTTTGGCATGGTGTTTAAACTGGTAGCCTCACTCCACCGCTGTCTACTGAGTGGAATCGGAACTGTTCAACTATGTGTCAGAGGCCCTCTACTGCTAAGCACTGAAGGAGTGCTTTTAGCTCACATGGTAGGAAGCCTCTTTTCAGCAAAAGAGAATCTGAGTTCTACCCCCACAGGGGCCATGAAATTTTGCTTTGTCAGAGTATGCAGGATACACACTCTATGCCTGCCTGTAGCATCCCCTGGAATGGACGTGGGACAATATCATCTCCAGTGATCATAGCAGCTAGCAGGCTATTAAGGCAGTAGTTATGGCAGCATCATATTGACATGGTAAGTGGAGCTGTTATAGCCCGTTGTGTCAGTAATGTAGGTTTTATTGCCTTCCTAATTACTCATTGACATACCACCGTATAATGGATCCAGGGAGCAGTTACTTTCTGTGTGCACCAACGCCTGACTTTCACAAGAGTCAATCAATATGATTGACAAGATTGACCAGTCCAATGTCTTTGTTTAAAAAACAAACAAAGCAAACTAACAACAACAACAACAAAACACAACCCAATGACACAGAGATTTTAAAAAATACCATGCAAAAATGTTCCAATAGGAACGCCCACATTGGAAAGGTCCCTTCCACTGTGTTCGCTATGGTGTCCTGGCCAGTCAAAACCTGGGGATGCAAAACAGTCTTTAAACAAACCTGAAATAATGCTTGTTTCCTGCTCTCTAAGGGCCTGATCCAAAGTACCATTGCGGTCAGTTGAAAGATTCCCATTGACTCCAATGGGCTTTGGATCAGGCCCCAAGAATCTTCAGGAAGGGTCCTGTCCTAGTTTGGTCAAGGGTTTCAGGGTGGTTCTATGTTGAATCCATTCCCAGCTGGTGAACATCCCTGGGGACTCCCTAATGGCTGAGCTTGGAGCTGTAATAAGGCATTTCTTCATTAAATGGAGGTTTAAGCCCCGTGGCTCCCCGGGGACCTGTGGGCTGCCCCAGCGGAAAATAGGTAAACCACAATTGTTTGTCTGCGGTTGGATTAAAATCCAGACGGGACTGACACGAAATTGAAAACCTTGCCAATCTATAAAGCCCTCCGTGCTCCAGGCAACCTCCACAGCAAAATCCATCTCTTCCCATCTTCACTGAGCTAGCGTCTGCCCATCCCGTTACATGATCCAGTCACCAGTGATGCAAGAACCTTCTCCTCGGTCGCTTCTGCCACCTAGCCCAGCCTTTCTTATATCTTCATCTCACTGACACCCCAGGTATTTTTCAGTTCAGATCAGAAAACACCGCTCCTCCCTGTACCTTATATTTTCTCTCCAGGAGCTATTATTTATTGAACTTTATGGGGAATAGATTTAAAAAAATATTTTATTTGAACCTCCACTAGCGTAGCTTTGTCCCCCTCTACTGGATGAGTCGGTTACTGTCTCTTGCTTAACAGGGCTGCTCCTTTAGCTCAGACTGGGAACACTCGTGAACACTTGTGAACCCTCGTGTTTTTAATTACAGCGGTCCAGGGTTCATTCCCTGCAGATGACCTACTCAAGAGCATCATTACACTGGGGGTGCTATATTACACCATGTTCCAAAGCAATCTTATGGTTGGATTTGCTGACTGAGTTCCTATTGCTAATAGTCCTAGAGCTAATGGTCCCACTGTTACCAAAACATGACATCTATTTCTACCCGGTGGTGCTGAGAATCAGACATAGAAGGGGATGCCCAGCTTTCACTGATCTAGCCTGGGAGGAGTGAAATACTGGAATGGCCTGCCGAGGGACATAGTGGGGGTGAAAGACCTCTCCGGCTTTAAGACTAAGCTTGATAAGTTTATGGAGGGAATGGTTTGATAGGATAACTTGATTTACTCAATAGGTCAATAATGTGCCACCGCTGGTAGTTAGTACCGATGGTAAATGTTGGGATATTGAAAGTCTTTTCCTAAGTGTCTGGATGGAGAATTTTGGCCGCATGCTCGGGGTTCAGCTGATCGCCATATTTGGGGTCGGGAAGGAATTTTCCTCCGGGGTAGATTGGCAGAGGCCCTGGAGGTTTTTCGCCTTCCTCCGCAGCATGGGGCAGGGGTCGCTTGCTGGAGGATTATCTGCTGCTTGAAGTCGTTAAATCAAGATTTGGGGACTTCAACAGCTGAGTCAAGGGTGAGAATTATTTCAGGAGTGGGTGGGTCAACTCTTGTGGCCTGCATCATGCAGGAGGTCAGACTAGATGATCATAATGGTCCCTTCCGACCTTAAGTTCTATGATTCTATGCCTGTGAAACAGATGAGTGATTCAGTCCAGTTCAGTGTCCTCCCAAACCAATGCAGTTATCACTAAGGTGAGCTTCCTATATGGTAGCCAAGGTAGACAGACAAGGACTGAGTGAGTGTAACACCGACAGACCCCGGGCGGCGGTGGGCAGAATCAAAACATCTGGAGCTTAGGGCATGAGCCTCTACAGTATGAGCTAAAAGCCAACTGCCTGGTAGCTAAGGCTGTAGCGCAGACTCATTAATCTCTCTCTCTAAGTGGTCTCGGTGCCACTAGATGGGACAGAGCACCACACCCAGGAGGCGTGTGGGTTAGACAGGGCTTGTCTACACTGGCACTTTACAGCGCTGCGACTTTCTCGCAGCGCTGAAAAAACACCCCCCTGAGCACAGCAAGTTTCCGCGCTGTGACGTGCTAGTGTAGACAGTGCGCCGAGGTGGGTTTTTTTAGAGAGCTCTGCCGCGACTACACAAGCCACGTTAAAGCCCTGCTATGGCCCAGTGCTTTAATGTTGCCAGTGTAGACTAGCCCGTAGGCCCGGAGGCTGAACTAACCCTCACCCTTAAAAGCGGCCCCTCTAGGTCAGGTTTGATGTGCAAGAGCAGTGCAGAATCTTGTGCCGTGCTATGAAGAAAGAGCGATCTCCATCTCAGTCAGTCCAGCACATTTCAACAGCCCTAAGTTCACTTCACCTACGGGGCTAGATTCTCTGCCATGGCATGGTCCCTTTACACCGCCCTGGAGAGCTAAAGCCGTGGCCCCGGTCAATGGAAAATATCCATGGTGTAGAGAGATTTCCCAGCTGGAAAGGGCCAGCATGATGGCTCTCCACTTCTCCTCCTCGCTGCTCCTGACATAGGGCACTTGGGAAAGGGGGGCGTGGCTTGCGTGCTCTGGCTAGTCTGAGCTGCTGATCCCCTCTGGGCAGTTGAGCGTAGTTAGAGCAGCACAGAGGCTGCTGTAACTTGCCTCTGATTGGACCCAGAATTGGGGAAGCACAAAGGTGACTGTAACCAGACATATGCCTCCCCACCCTAGATGGCGCTGCAGCACCCTGCCTCAGTTTCCCTTTCTCCCAGCACCCCTTCAATTAACTCCACCAATCCAGAGTCCTTAGAAACATCCCCCTTTGGGGTCTAATTTAGTTATATAAAATTCACAACACTCGGTCCTGGGGCTTCTCCCCAGAGAGGATCCAAGACCCCTTTTCCCCCGAGCCAATCCAGGCCTTCACACTGAGGCTTCCCTTGTTTTCAGTAGGCCACTCCCAGCCCTGCCTGGCTGGAGTCATTTGGGTCCTGAAGTCCAAGACTTTTCTGCAAACTTCCTCTCCCTGCAGCCGGCAGGAGCTTTCAACTCTCTGCACCTTCACTCTCCTGCACCCCTCTTCCTCCAGCTCTTTATGGAGAGGCTGTTAATGAGGCACAGATTAACCGGACCTGTTCCCTCTTAAAGGGCCAGGCCACCCGCTAACAGTGACTTAAAGCCATCTTTGTCCTGCACCTCAGACCCATGCAGAGCACAATGTGATCATAACAAAGACCTGCCCCCCCCCCCTTTAGTTAAGTAGATCGCCTACTGCATCCAGGATGGATCCAGGATCCGCAGGGTTAAAGGGAAATACGTACTTTAAAATAGCATTTTGTTCCTGCAGACATGACGGTGGGATTTTAGGGGGTTAAATAATTTCTTCTGGGTGAGCAAATGCAACTTTTCTCAGGCTGGCGTGTACCTAGCTCTGCAGGGAACGAGGCAGGTAAAGAACAGAGAGCAAGAAGCGGAATAGTGTAAGCAGATGTTGCAGCGTTTTATTAAATAAATCTACAAAAGGCTCTTTTCTAAGAACAGACTTTGCTACAATGGCAAACAGAATGGGGTGTTGTTCTATTGACAGATTCTAGTGACTGACACCGTTTGGGTGAGTCAGTAACTCCAAAGTGACACATGAGGAATAAATGAGCAGATACAGTCAGAATTAGGTCAAGTTATTTCACCGTGCAAAGACCTTTGGCTTACAACCTAATACAGTGAATACAGTGGCCTGTAATGGCTCCATATAGTCACCTTTTATACAATACCGTATGAATTAATAAGATCTATAGTAAAAATAAACCTATGTAGCAGCTTTGTCAGAGTTAAAATGTAAAATTGCCTAAGAAAATGATACAGTAGTTGAATTCTGTTTAGGTTCCACAGACACAACACACACCAACTCACACATGTCAGTCTGCCCCGGGACAGAAATCCTATCAGTCCTTTCAAGAAGAGCTGATTATATAAACCAGGGTGCTACAAGTAAAACTCCAATCTGCTAGGAGCAACCAGTGAAATAAAACCAGTACCAGAGATCCCGTTCTGCATACTCCAAAAGGTCAGGTGAAAAAAATCCCAGGGCCAAAAGGTGCCATGGCTTGGTTAGTTTCATTTATTTAACAAAGTAAGAATAAATGTTCAGGAAAAGAAAATGCCAAAAGACAATGCCAGTGGATATTGGGAGTCCCTGAAAAAGCCTTCGCACTGAGCACTGCAAAACAGAAAGGATTTTTACCCCGGTGGTCTAACTAGCCCCCAGCTTCCTGTGGCATCCACATAATCTGGTCCCCGGGCATTTTTGCTGACTAATCCTTGGAGTATGCATCAGATATCATCAGTTCAGTCAAAATGTAAGAAAATGCTGCAGAATTTGGTTATTGGGATTGATTTGGTTGCTCAGCGCACGCACACACACACACACACACGGGACGGGTGGATTTGGAAGAAATAAGAACCGACCCGACCCTTCACCCAACACATGAACCAAAACTTTCTTGAAGTTCAAAAAAGTTGGGTTAATTTCACTCACGTGATTGTTTTTCACACACCATTACACTTCCTGGTTCTGGCCGGAAAGAAAAGCACCAAAGTAGCACAAGAAGCCCAGTTCTTGCGGTAATTCTGGCCCATCCAGAAGCAGGAAGTGCCTATTATCTCACAAGAGGGGCCTGTTCTTGTGAGCTCACTGGCCCAGTTATGCAGACTCACGTTGTTCAGACAAGCATCTGGCTTCCAGGATGCTTTTCTGAACCTCCAAAGCTATTGAGGTTTGGCCACGGCTACCTGCCTGAAACGAAACTACCCGCAGTCAGGTCAAATGAGTGAAAACGTTAACAACCAGGAGGGTTCGCGGCCCGCTTGGATCTGTCACTTTCGGCAAATTGAATCAGAGCGGGATTTTAGTTCACAACCATGGAGCGATTCTTTCCTCCAGCCCCCATCAGCCTCCAAATCCCTGGGTGCCGTTACGCCTAAATCAGCAGGGAGTATTGCTCAGTTACAGCACAACTCCAGCATCCCTGCTGTCCCCAAAGTCCAAGGACCAGCTTGTTCCTTCATGCCCACTTTTGCCTTTCCTTCCATACACAGCTTGCTCTATTCAGCTTGGCCCAGCTTTGACCAGCGCAATCCCTGGAGCTTTTTCTGCTCAGCGGATGTAGCTCCCTCTTCATCTCTTCATCGCTGTGTCTCTAAAGCCGCTCTTTCATCCCATCACCTCTTTCTCTGGCAGAAGGCCCTTCTGGGAGCGCTGAGCTCTCCCGTTCTTCCCAATGGAAACAGCGGCTCCCAGCCACATGGAAAGAATCTCAGCAACAGTAGCAGCAATCCCTAAAAGCAACAATGAGCAGGATTAAGTGGAGGGTGCAGGATGGAGCAGGGGCTGGAGGGCGGGGGGAGGGAATACTCTCAGGGCTAGGCCCACCAGGGTGGGAGCCCGGGCTCTAGGACCCTGCAGGCTGGGAGGGTCCCAGAGCTCAGGCTTCAACCCCAGTTAGGGTGACCAGACAGCAAGTGTGAAAAATTGGGATGGGGGTGGGGGCTAATAGGAGCCCATATAAAAAAAAGCCCCAAATATCGGGACTGTCCCTATAAAATCGGGACATCTGGTCACCCTAACCCCAGTCCTGACATCTACACAGCCCCGCAGCCCCAGTTGACTAGCTCGGGACAGCCGTGGGTTTTTCTTTTCTGTGTAGACATACCCCTGGTGGCCTGGGTCAGGCCCCGATGGCGGCTTGGTGGCCTGAATGTCATAAGCAGAAGGCAAGGCTGTGGTGCCCACTCCCCCTATCAGGAATGAACCTCTCTGGGTGGTGCATGCAATGGCACCAAGCACCCTTCAGGGGGCACTTGGCATCAGACCCTTTAGGAGGCTCAGCACTAATTACCTGGTCTGGGTGTTTTCCTCAGGACTCCAGATGAGGCACACGGTGGCTTTGAATTCTGACATCCGCTCCCCCTTGCTGAACCCTTGGAATTCAAGCCTCTTTTCTTCTGTGCTAGGAGCAGCGTGAAGTGAATGCTTCAGAGGAGGGTCTGAGTGAGTCACTGGAACAAAGATAATACCCGTGAGCCGCAGTGACAGATACTACTTTGCACTGACACTCTGTCATCCATTCCCACACATCCCAGCTTGCTAGTGTAAAGATCCCCCTTCTGCGCTGACATGCAGTCAAAGCCAAGCCAAGGTGTCTCAGCAGCAAGGAAAGAACGCTTGCTCTCTGTCCCAGACATGGGTAAAGTCCCCAGAGCTGAGACTCAACTCATGCTGTGCAGGTTAATAATAATATATGGAGATATACCTATCTCATAGAACCAGAGGGGACCCTGAAAGGTCATTGGGTTGAGTCCAGCCCACTGCCTTCACTAGCAGGACCAAGTACTGATTTTGCCCCAGATTCCTAAGTGGCTCCCTCAAGGATTGAACTCCCAACTCTGGGTTTAGCAGGCCAATGCTCAAACCACTGAGCTATCCCTCCCCCCAGTAACCTGTGGAGTTACTATCCCCAGGACTTGAACTTGGAAACTCTTAGTCTAGTAGCTTATTCAGCTGTGCCAAAGAGGGAGCTGGTAGGCTGGTTAGCTAGCAGGAGGGGTAAGTATCCCTGTTTTAAATGTCCCACTCCTCCCCTCAGGACATTAGCCCACAGTTCAATGCATTTAATTTCCCTTTGCTCCGCTCCCGTCACTCCGAGCTATTGTACCGCCTTGGGCCATGCTAAGCAATCTCCATCCCTCTCGTTGGCGTTACACGCTTCAGCGGCGAACCTACATTGAGGGACCAAGGTCAGTCTTGGTGCGACGCCCCTGACTTCAGTGCTGTGGGCCCCCGGGACTGAGTTAGCTCCTCTGACACCTGCCTTAAGGCTTGCTAATTGCAGAGTGGGGAAGTTGTCTTACCTCCAGCCTCTGGGAAGGTGTCGCACCCAAAGGCTTCCAGAGCCACCTGGGCAGCTGCGGAGTCCCAGGGAAATCCCAGCTACTCCTTGTAGTTTCTCTTTTCCTCTCATGTGCTGATGCTGCCTATTAAATCAGGTGATGGATGCTATGCAGTTGCTGAAGTGCAGCTGTCGGTGGTGTGGGGCTGGCACGCCCCCCAGTAAAGCCTTCTTCAGTATGTTAGCCGGGCCGGAAGAGCAAACAGGTCCAAATGTCCTGTCTCAAAGTCCCATCTTCATGCTTGAGTCAAAGTGCAGCCAGTTCTGGTCTTTGATATTTAACGTGGAAAAGTAGCACAGAGCCCAATTCCAGCTATATCTAGTACCAGCTTGCAGAACGAAGGGGCTGGTTCAGAAAGTCCATCGGTTTTAGACACAATTCTGCCATCAGACTCCTCATACCTAGGACATCAGACCTTCCAAAAGCAACGTGTGTGCAGATCTGCCATCCAGGAGTCTTCTTTGCAAGTAGGGTCTGGGACCCAACACATGTACCACCTCTTAACTTTGTTTCTGCTTTCCTGTGGCAAAGTCCCACAGAAACGGACTGCTGATGTCCTACTGTCCTGGCATCTCCAATGGAGGGGCCTTGCTTTGCTGCTTGGGGGATATTTGCTCTGAGTTCAGGGTGTGTTTGTTTGATTTAAAAAAAAATAGGAATTTACCCCTGTACAACGTTGGTGCCTTGTCTGATTGCCCCATCTCACGTCCCCCAAAGTAGAAAGATCTCTGGCTTATCCCCATTAATCTGCCTGGTCCTGAATCTCAGATAGAGAAGACTAATGCAGCAAGAAACAAAGGTTTAGTTGTGCACAGTCTAGTGGTGAAACAGCACGTGCTGAATTGCCACCTGGAGGGATGGTGGGGGAGTGAATTTGGGCTTCCCTCCCCATGGTAGCAGCAGACATGGGATGAAATGTCCCTTGTTGCTGCAACGGCCTGTTGGCATGGGTCGCCCACGGGGACAGAAGGAGCTGAGAACGGGAGAGAACCACTGGGAGGCAAAATGAGAGCAGGTGCCGGGTGAGATACAACAGCAGGTGGTAAAATTGATCAAACCCCTTAAAGTTGCCATTTGCCGCAGTTCTAGGCTCACTTCGAAACCATTATGAACTTTTAAAAAGAGTTTCCTCCCTGAAGCTATGGTGGGAGGTTGCGAGGGAAGCAGAAGCCAGTGGCTTCCTCTTGGGCTGGACAAAGCCCTGTCAGTAAGGCAGAGATGGGCAAGAGTCAAAACAAGGATGTTCCACTGAGGAAGGGGACCCTCTCCAGAGGATACAAGACTGGCGGGTAGGTGGGAACTCTTGGTCAATAGCTGCACCTGTTTGAAGTCCTTGAGAGGCCCCAGCATAGGGTGGCTGCCTCTGCAGGGGGGAACTGTCTAGCTTCCTACCAGAAGTATCATAAAACTGTCCACCCCACAGTGGTTAAAATAGTATCCTCAGACTTGCCCCCACCCCCGTCACATGACTTGGGTGAGGCGGGCAGCTACTTTCTCACGTGGCCCATCCATAAACAAAGTTCATTCCTTTGCCGAGGGCCATTGGACTGAGTCCAGCCATGACTGGTCACAGCTAGAACCTCTCGCTAAGGAGAAGCTTCCTAAATCAGCCCCCTCCACACCTTTGTATAATACAGGCCAATCCCGTACTTATACTAGCTCATATCACCGTAGCTGGTGGGGTAGGGGGCTCGGGTTGCGTCTCATCGCTGGCAATGGGACTAGCTGTGGTTGAAGGTGTCAAGCTATCAATCGAATCCCCTGGCTGATGCTCTGGGGTTCTCTGCGGGGTCGGCTCTTCTGACTGGTCGAAGTCACTTAGGACTTCCTTCCCCCTCTGGATCAACTGCTCTAAGGTCTTGGGCAAGGGGTGACTCAGGAAGCGCTTGAATTTGGGCCGGAGGGTGCCTACCACATACTGGATAATCTCCTCCTCCTCTGCATCAGTGTAGAGTGTCTGATACAGGTCTCTCTTACGCCAGAGGAACTCGTCCAGGGGTTCCCCCTGCTTCTGGGGTAGATCCAGCTCCCGTTTGATGGCGTCCCTGGTCAAAGTGCCCTCACTGTACTGCAGAAACTCCTTCTTGAACTCCACCCAGTTCTTGACCGAGTCCTGCTTGTATTCCCACCACTTTTTAGCTGGGCCATTCATGTGGTTTTGGATCTGAGAGAGCCAGTACTCCTCAGTCCCTCCCACCTGCTTCAAATATTCCTCCAAGTGGCTCAAGAACTCCCGGGGGTCCTCAAAGATCTGGGTCTCCACCGGGGAGGCCGGAGCGTCCTCCGGGGCAGTGATCCACTGGTAGGAGTCGTGGGGCTGGGGCATGCTAGTTATCTCCCCGGGAGAGGGAGTCAGTGCGTACATCTGGCTCATGTCAAGGGCGTAATCGTAAATCTCCCCGTCATTGACCCTGCTCTCCGGGCCGCCCACCCCGACGGAGACAGTCTGCCTGGCATGATCCGTGGGGCCATATTTGCCCCCCATAGACTCCAACCGGTCTGCCCATTTCTCCAGGCGGAAGAACACCTCCCTCCAGACATTCATCTCCCTCTTAACCCACCTCTCCAGGTGGGCAATGGTCTCCTGGCATCTGGCCAGGCAGGCCTTGATGGACTTTTTCCACCTCTGGTTGTCCGTGGATGGGACATGGTCCTCCAGGTTATTCTCTAGCTTCCCCACTGATTTCTGCAAGCCTTTCAGCTCCCGCTCCACCTGCTTGGACACCTCCGTGAGGAGGTGCCGGTGGGTCCTCCTGACATGCTCCAGCATCTCAGCCCTGCACTTCCCTATCTGCAGGATCACGTTGGGCTTATTGGCTACTCCGCGGTGCCCCTGGAAGGTGTGGACGCTCCCATTGGTGAGGCTGTCCAGCTGCATGGTACCTGTGGCGTGAGCAGGCTAAACCAAGCAGCAACGCAACAGAGCTAGAGGTAAAGCCCTAGTGGTTACCCCGGGCTTTTAATTTAGTGACACTCCCGCCCTGCTTTTAAATCCTCCCCCCGAAAGGCACACACCGCCCCCTCTTGCCTCCCCAAGTACGTCTCACACAAACACACCCGAGTCAGATATCACCCCAAGGAGAGCTGTCCAGTCCCCTTTGCAGCCAGCAGGAGTCGGTGGCAAATTGGTTCAGGCCGTTCCCAGCGCGCGGGTCCCACGTGCCTCAGGTGACGCAGTCACGGCAGTGAGCGTCTGGGAAAGAGAGGGCGTCCCGGCGTGGGATCTCCCACCGCGTCCGGTGTCTGCCGCTCCACGTCCGGAGTGCGGGATCTTGATCGGCCGAGAGTTCCCTCTGCACAAACACACACACACACAGCTAGAAGCTGCTTGCTAAGATCCTAGCGATTTCCAATCTGCTGTTAACTTCGAGTGCCAAGTGCCGGATGAAAGCGACAAAGAGGCTCCTTCGCTTCCCTGTCGGAACTGCTACTGTCTCAGGCATTCCCTTGTACTTATACCTCGCCTGGCTTCACATGTGGGCGGCACCCTGCCTCTTCCTCCACTCGCAGCTCCGCGCTCATTGGAGGAGAGCGGGCCCGGTGGCTGTGGCAACACAAATCTTGGCAGCCCTCCCTCTGCTTCCCGCCCCCACGCACACACCCCCAGCCTCAACGCTGAGAAGCGCTTGAAAGGTTCTGGAGACAGTTGGATGGATGGATGAGTAATCCCACCTTCTGCCTTTCAAATCCCAGAAAGCACTTATTCATCCCTCAACTATTTACTCAGCAAGGTCATCATTAGCATGCTTCCCCCAGCGGCGCTCACAGAGGGGGGAAACGCATATGAATTCAGTGTGTCACACCAAGCCAGCCGCCCACAGTCCCCCGCACGCCCCCTGCTCACACACACACACACACACACACACGGGCAATTGTTGAAAATTGTGATAATTCAGCAGAAAGGAGAAAGGGGAGGGAGTGGAGTGGACGGAGCCACTGGGATGCAAATGAAAACACTTTGGAATTTCTAAAGCTCTGGTAGGTGGGAGTTGTTCCAGTCATTTAATGACACCAGGCCAGCTGCTATCTTGGGGATGGTTGTGATGGAGGGAGGGAAGGGAGAGGAGGGGGGAAATCTCATCTAGGTTTTCCACCAAATTAAATCCGCCCATCCAAAGTGCGTTCCTTACTAAGCTTGAATCAGATGCTTTAATTGTTCTGCCAGCCCACAGACGCAGATGAAGCTGCATTTGTTCTTGGCAAGGCAGGAAAGCCAACCATAAAAGGAGACCGGGGCCTTATATAACCGACGGATGAAGGATTCCCTTCCAGAGAGAGTTCCCTTCCGGAAGAGCCGTCATACGGATTGGGGAAGTGGTGGGGTGGGTGCGTGTGTCTCCTCGTTCCAAGGAGGAGGGAGCTGTCCTGGGTCACTTACTCAGAGGGTTCGCAGTGTTATGTAATGAGGTGGCTCATACTGGTCCCCAGTGGCTGTCTCCCCCTTACACTCCGGGCAGCGTGCCAGCCATGCCAAGGCAGTGTCCGCACCAGGCTATTTGCCAAGCGTCTCCTACCGTCACTAGGGCTGGTTCAGCTCCGACACTGGCAGGGAGAGCGGGAGCCTGAGCGTGGACAGGATGCCAGCAGTTGCCAGCGTTTTAACGACCCCCTGCTCAGAGGAGAGCCAGCTGATACAGTGGTTCAAAGGCTGGTGGCCTCTGGCACTCCCACGGGAGCCGGGGTGGCAATGTGTAGACCAAGCCATAGTGACTGAGATCAAGCCACACAACTCCCAACTGGTGCCTGACGCACCCTCCTCTCCTGGCATGTTGTGGTGTGACGTGCCATGGACCTAGGGTGCTTCTCTTCCTCCCTTGGTCCCGTAGTAGCAGGTATCCAGCTGCCAGAATCACCAGCTGCCCTCTGGGCCCCTCCGGCCACAGGACTGATATTCCAGGGATCCTGCCTTAAACCTCCCTGGCCGATAAGCGGCTAGTCTCAAGGATTTCATGGAGTCATAGAAGTTAGAGAAGGAAAAGGACAATCCCGCATAGGTCATACCCTAGAGGACAGGCTTAGGTGTTCTATCCAGCCCATGTCCCATGTAGTGAGTTAGGTGAGTGCATCAGATTACGAACCCCGTTTTCAAGGGTCTTGCTTTGCATGCCCAGTCACCACCACGGGTGTGCACGTGACTTGGGGAACTGCTTGCACAACTGCAGCAACAGAGTACACGCTTTGCACACCTAACTGGACACCTGCCCCTGTGCAACGCTTCTCCCCCATCTTCCACCGCACGCACACACGCACACACAAACACACACACACAGGGCTAGCTCCATCCCGCCTGTGTCCCACCGAACACTGGAGTTACACCAGCGATGAATTCGGCCCACGATGTCAAGAACGACTCGTGTCTCACTCCACACACAAACCCCACACCCAAAGGCCGAGTCGCCGGGAGGTTAGGCTGGGCCCGGATGGTGCTTTGGAGTCAGTTTGTCTGGTTCCAGCTCTGCTTTCTGCAATGCGCTGGTTCCCTCCCAAGCTGTTTGGCTTTCTGGGGGCTGGGGAGGGGGGGGTTCCTTCTGGGCTTCCTGGGGAATGTCTGGCTGGTGGAAAATACCATGACAACTGTTTTCCTGGTATTGCTAATTAAAGGAAGGTGAGTAGGCAGCAAGGAAGGAAGGAGAGGAGCCGGAAGCAAAGGGAGGGAGAAAGAGAACTGGCACAGACACGGAGGAATGGGGACAGTGGGAGAGACAGACAGAGACAGACCCAGCCAGAGGGTCGCTGGGACCATGGAGAGGGACAAACAGGAAGAGCGGGGCCAGGAGGGTCACAGGGAAAGGAGACTCTGAGGCCTAGTTATTATGATTGCCACTGTTTATTGCTGGCCACCATGGTGCTCAGCAGTGAGCTAGACACAAGGTCCCCTCGTGCACAGGCTGATCGGAAGGGGGCATGAGCGGAGGAGAGGATGACAAGCTGGAGAGCAGAAAAGAAGAGGAGGTGAGAGGCTCTCACTCGCCCTGTCACTGGTGGAGCCGAACCAGCGCTAGCAAGCAGAGGAGACACTGGGCAAAGAAAGAAAGAAAGAAAGAAAGAAAGAAAGAAAGAAAGAAAGAAAGAAAGAAATGGAGGGAGTGAGAGAGGAAGGGAAAGAGGGAGGGAAAGAGGGAGGGAGGGAAAGCAAGTTAAATGAAAGAACACGATTCATCTCTCACTGCCACTGGAGTAAACTGGGGTTTATTCCCCTAGGGTCCCTGGAGCTAACCCTGTGTGAGATCAGAATCAGGCACAAAACATCCGAAGAGGGGAAAAAAGGGCTAATTAGACTGACCCGAAAACGAGTGCACTCTGGGAGAGAGAGCGCCGAAAACCCACACAGACCACCAAAAGGACAATGGGCCGGACTGATCCCCGGAGCAGCTCGTCATTCTCCAGTGGAGTCCCCTCAGGGCTGAGTTTGAGCCTGCACCTTTAAGAGTGTGGGCTCCCCCCATAACCCTGGGCTCCCCAGAGCTCAGTAGCCCCCCAGTGCCCTGGCCGCTACAGGAGGAGCAAGAGGCAAGCTGTGGGAAGAGCTGCCCTGACCACCTGCGGTGGGGTGATACAGCTCCCTGCATGTGCTAGGGATGCTGCCTGCAGCCCCCCGTGCCACACGAGATGTTTCCCTGGGGGCATCAGTGGGAGTTGTCGACCAAAAGGAAAAACGCCTATCACAATGAGTTTGTGTGGGTCCTGTAGTTACCATAAGGGGTGGCTGAATGGCCAATGGAAATAACTTGGGCTTGGCACTCCTGGTTTGAATCCTGGCTGCACCGCTAACTCTCCGTGACCCTGGGGAGAAATGTCCTCCCTGCCTCAGTTTACCCATCTACAAGACAGATGCTGTGTGCTAGGCTGCAGGAGAGCAGCTCAAATCAAGGTGCTAAAGGAAAGCACTGAGGCTGCGTAGTGAGGTGCCCAGCTGAGAACAGGCAGAAGATGCTGCATTTGCAGAATCTGCACTGCCTAGAGTCTTACTGTGAAGACCAGCAATGTGATCTAGTCTGGAGCAGAGCTGGCCCCACCACATCAGTTTCTGGTCAACTCGACTGCAATTGCATGGTGGGATTACAGCTTGAGCTGACATCCGGAGCTAGCTCCGATCTAGCCAGCTCAATTTCCAGAGCGGGACAGCGGGAACTTCTGCACAGGCTGTGCAAACCTGCCCACAACCCTGGGGAACTACTCATGAGGCTAGCCTGTGATTCACAGATTCCAAGGCCAGCGGGACCTTGGTGATCATCTAGTCTGACCTCCTGCATAGCACAGGGCAGAGAACTGCCCCAAATCTATTCCTAGTGCAGACTGCTTAGAAAAACAGCCAGGCCTCCTTTAAAAATTGTCAGTAATGGAGAATCCACCACGATCTTTGGTAAATTGTTCCAGCGGTTAATTACACATGCGGTTAAAAGTTTCTGCCTTATCTCCAGTCTGAATTCGGCCTGCTTCAACTCCCAGCCATTGGATAGTGTTAGACTGAAGGCCAGCCTGCTAGACTGAAGAGCCTGTTTTCAAATATTTGTTCCCATTGGAGTTCCGTATAGACTGTGATCAAGTCACCCCTTAACCTCTTGAGTCTGTCTATAAAACATGCTTTCTAATCCTTTAGTCATTCTCATGGCACTTCTCTGAACCTCTCCAATTTATTAGCATCCTCCTTCAGGAGGGAGAAAAATTGTTCTTCTTAACCTCTCAGGATAGGACAAGAAGCAATGGGCTTAAATTGCAGCAAGGGCAGTTTAGGATGGACATTAGGAAAAACTTCCTGTCAGAGTGGTTAGGCACTGGAATAAATTGCCTAGGGAGGTTGTGGAATCTCCATCATTGGAGATTTTTAAGAGCAGGTTAGACACCTGTCAGGGATGGTCTAGATAATACTTAGTCCTACCTTGAGTGCAGGGGACTGGACTAGACGACCTCTCGAGGTCCCTTCCAGTTCTATGATTCTATGATTCAATTGCAGCCACCCAAACTGGGCACAGGCTTCAAGTAGCAGTTGCACCAGTGCCAAATTCAGAGGTAGAATAACTTCTCTGCTCCTACTCGAGCTTCCCCTGTTTATGCAGCCCAGGATGGCATTAGCCTTCTGGCCACAGTGTCACACTGGGAGCTCATGTTCAGCTGATTATCCACCACAACCCCCAAAGCTTTTTCTGAGTCACTGCTTCCCCATCCCCTGTCCTGTAAGCATGGCCTACATTCTTTTTTCTTAGATGTATACATTAGCCTTAGTATAACACCTATTATTTGCTTGTGCCCTGCTTACCAAGCGATTCAGACTGCTCAGTGACCTGTCCTCTTCTTTATTTACCACTTGGCCACACCCCAAGACTCCAGTAAAGTCACAAGACAGTTGTTTTCTTCTAACACTGAACAAGGAACTTTACTGGAATAAAGAAAACAGTGGGCTTGTCTTCACTGCAACGGTTCGCTTGAGCGACGCCTCTCCGCCTAGCCTTGCTGATACCAGACACCTCTGTGTTCTTGGGGAACCAGGGTGCAGTATCCAGCACACCT